>PVJA010039894.1:0-18860 GCA_004027025.1 Myocastor coypus | reverse complement strand
GAGGGAGGGAAGGAAGGAAGGAGGGAAGGAAGGAAGGAAGGAGGGAGGGAGGGAGGGAGGGAGGGAGGGAGAGAAGGAAGGAAGGTAGGACCAAACAAATGAGCCAGTGGATGAGCAAATGAATAAACAGAATGAATGACTTAATGAACAAGTGTGTAAATTAATGAACAAATGAATGAGGACTGGGTGAATGAATGAACAACCAAAAGTTAAAAAGACAAAGACTGAATGGCTGCACCAATGAGCGACTGCAGGGCCAAATGAATCAATGAACCAATGAACCAAAGAATGAATGTGTGAAGGAAGGAATGTATAAAGAAGGGGTGAGAGTGTGGTGCATGAGTTAGTGACGGAAAGGGTGAACGAGCTTCCAGGGACAGAGAAATGAACTCAGATCCAAGTGGACACCAGACAAGGGCGGAATGAAGATGAAGAGCTGTGGAAGTCACCAAGCGGCTGGCTGCGTGAGCGGCACCCAGGGCAGGCAGGCGGGTCACGCCCTGCCTGTGGCTGCATCCTGGGCAGCTGTGCCCACAGCACCGCCCACATCCACACACGCACCATGACATTCAGGCCCTGGTTGGTGGGCCCCTGGGCCACGATGTACTCGATGCCCGTCTCGTAGACGTCCATGGGCCGCCGGTACTTCACCACGGTGCCCGCAATGTTGAAGTCCTTGGGGCTGTCCACCTTGTAGTTGCCGTTGAAGAAGTAGAAGCCAGCTTCGTCTGCCAAAGCTGGGAAGGCAACGCTGAGGTCAGGCCGGGTGGGAAGGGTCTGAGGGGCAGGGGAGCCGGAGCCTCTCGCTTGGGGAGTCGCGGTCAGCTGCCTTGCACCCCAAGACAGGGCCCTCACAGCCTCAAGGAGGGAGACAGATCTTCTGCCTGGGCCACTGAGGGCTGAGGGGGCAAACCCCTCTCTGTCAGCCCACAGAGCCCTGGCACAGCAGCTGTGGCACACCCTTGTGGATCTGCTTGGCTGCTCTGAGCTGCAGTGCATTGGGGCACAAGCTGGTGCCACGGCCCACGGCCAGTGTGGACAAGAGGGTCAGCACTCTGTGGACGGCAGTAAGGAAGAACCTCTGTGCCTCATCAAGGTTTGCAGCAAGTGACACTGCAGCCCTCACCTGACCAGCTTGGGGTGCTGTCCACTGTGCTGCTGAACCCCCCCCCCCCCCCCCCCGCTGACCAGCTCCACACTCCCCGTGAGAGCAAGAACTTGTGCTGTTCCCCTGTCCTCCCTGGGGCTGGCAGAGTTAAATTAGGCAGACAAGGACCTGGGTACCCCTGTCCTCTCTCCCAGAGGTGGCTGCTGCGGGGACACTCCTAGAGTCTGGCTGACACCACAGGAATGGGTGTGTGGCCCCACCAGCCTGTCTCCTGGGCCAGGAGTCTGATCCTCCTGGGGCAGAGATGCCTGGGACCTCTGGGGCAGGGAGGAGTTGAGGGAGGCGGGCTCGGCACTCAGGGACACTCTGTCTTCCAAAGGATGTCCTTAAAGCCTGTTCCAGGAACTGGCCGCCGAAGGAAGGCTCAGCTTCCAAAGTCCCTGATGCAATACAGAGGAGCGGGGCAGTTCATTTATTATCAGACAGACGCAACATGCAGGATACGTCTGCCTGGAAAACTTCCTGGTCACAGCAGCGTCAGAGAACAGCTCGAAGGCCGCATGCTGCTGCGGCCTGCCTGTCTCGGGCCAGCGTCAGGTGTGAGCCAGGGCCCAGCGGGGCCCGCATCCAGGCCCTGTTTCCTGACAGCGAAGACCTTCCCGCCTCTCTCAGCGCTCCAAGGCGGCCGGCCCTTGGCATTTCCCCCTGTCTGTCTCAGGGAGAGAGCTCTGCAGCCAGCCTGGAGAGCGCAGCATTTCCTGGCCTCACCGCTCCCCAGAGAGCCAGCCGCACAGCCACTGGCCTGGCAAGAAGTCTAGCTCCTTGGGCTCAGCCCAGGATGTCCCCCAGGTGGTGGCCCCTGGGGCCAGTGGCGCACAATGCCAGGACTGGACCACGTGGCCCCTGGGGCTTGCGCTGAGGCCGGTCCCCTCCCAAATCCCTGCAAGCAAGCGTCTCACACATGGCCCTGGCCTCATGTGGCTGCTTTCCCGTAAAGCACAGGTTCTCAGTCTGGCCCAAGCAGGGCCGGGGCTTCCCACCTGACACCACAGGGGCAGGGCCACACAGGGCCACCTGGCTTGAACTCACCCCCTCCTCAGCTGTGACCTTGGCTTTCACAGCCCGAGCCCGCACACCCTGTGTACCTCCTCCTGCCCCTGCAAGGGGCCCCAGCTGCACCTCCCGGGCCAGGCTGCCCCAGCCACCCAGCCCTCTGCCCAGCCTGTGCAAGGATCTCCCACACAGGGCCAAGTTGCTCTTCCCCAACCCTATCACCTGGCCTGGCCCTCCCCCAGGGGAGGGGACCCAGACAGGCGCCCCCCCCACACCTGTGGACACTGCCCCTGCACCAGCTGCGCACCTACCCCAGCTACGCACCTAGTACGTCTGCTGACTTCTTCCTCTCCACGATCTGGATGTCCCGGGCCCCAGCCGGGATGTGAGTCACCAGGGAATAACCTGCAGGCACATAGACCCTGGTGAGAGGGCCCAGCAGAGCCCTTGTTAGGGACATGGCCGGGAGGGGAGCGGAGAGCGAAGAGGCACCCCTGGGGCACAGGTGCACCCCGGGCTGCGGGGGCGGCTGCTGTCTAAGGGCGCGTGGGCTTCCCACCTGACAAACGCCTGTGCTGTCCCAGTGCTGGCCCTTTTCTGGGCACCCAACGCATTCCCACCAAGGCCACAGGAATGACCTGTTCTCACTGGTGTCCACCCCAGCCCTTCCCTGTGGGCCTTGCAGAACGCAGGGACCTCAAAGAGTAGCACCGAGGGCCCAGTCCTGCCCCTGTTCTTTCCAAATGACCCGGGACAGCTGCGGGGCCCCTGGGCCTCAGTCTTCTCTCCTGTACACAGGCACAGTGCCATCTACTCTGCACTGCCACCTTGCTATGACTACGCCCATCTCATCCCAACGGGAGATGAGAATGGCGCTCAGGAGACCCGCAGATGGAGCCTGGCCGCCCCACGGGCCCCGCGCTGGCCAGCTGGAGCTGCCCCTGGCGCCAAGAGAGGCTGCCACAGACAGCGTCCTCTGAGTAAAACAGGGGCAGGGCGGGGGGGGGGGTGCTCTGCCTGCAGGCAGAGGCCGGCCAGGGACACAGCCTGGCTAGCAGGGTAGGGGAGCCAGCAGGGAATACAGATCTCTGCCCTGGGCTCCTCTGCACATGCGCAAGTTGTCTCCGCCTGCCCTCCTCCCAGACACCATGCTGATCCCGAGGCTCGCCAAGGTCCCGACCTGGCCCTCCTAGCTGCAGCTCTGATAAATGTTTCCCCGTGGGGTCTGGAGGGGCCACGCAGGAGGAGCTAGGATTGACACTGTCGGCTACTTCTGTGGCATAATCTCTGTCACCATGCAGTTGCAAATTACCGTGGTCCCATCCCTGCACAGAGCTGGGCAGAGCCACTAAAACCTGTACGTGATGCTGCTGCAGTAAGCCGGCCAAGAGGACCAGGAAGTAATTGCTTTGTGTCAGATGCAGTTTAGGCTCGGGCTCTGCTTCACTGTTGGAATTACCAAGAAGCCCGCGAGACTCTGGGCACCTATGATGCCACAGGTCCCCTGAGCTTTGCAGTGGCACAAATGTGGGTGTGGCTCTGCGGCCAGAGCACAGACCCTGGGGGCTGGCAGGCCCAGCGGCAGCCCCGCTGGTGACTGTGGGGCCTTAGGTGGCTCTGGTCCTCCCTGCCTGGCCCGCGGCTGTTGAGTAGCAGCCTCCTTACCTACCTTGCCCCCACCCTGCCAGCCCTGACAGAGCACCCTGCATAGAGGCGCTGGCAGGACCAGCTGCGATGGCTTCTGTGACAGCCCCCACTCCTCATGAGGAGCCCGGCCAGGACACGGCCCCGAGCAGGGCCTTGCTGCCACCCGCAGAGCCTGGCACCTTCTGGGAGCTGGGCGAGAGATTACATTGGCCAACTGCTGGTCCCCAGCTCTGCGCCCCGCCCAGTGGAGGGCTGTGGGAGCAGGTGTGCGGCTGGGGCGGGGCCGCCTGGGGCTCTGCTCCACCTGCTCCAGTCCCTAGGCTGCCTGGTAAGATGGTCACACCACGGTTCTTGTGGAGTCTCGCTGCGCCCCCCCCCCCCCCCCCCCCGTGCCCCTCGGCCCAGCATGCCCTGCTGTGGTCCCACGTCCAAGCCCCTGCTTCCTGCATCCCATGAGCCCACAGTCACATGTCCTGGTGACACCAAAACCAGGGCTCCTGCCTCAGTTTTCTCATTTTAACCATGCCGTCCACACCTCCCCGTCCATGCCTCTAAGGTTGAATGTGTTCAGCGAAGAGCCGCTGACGTAGCTGGCGGGAGGGGCCCCGCAGGGCCCCGCCCAGCTCCCCAGGAAGCGGGAGCAAGCTGGCTCACCGAGGGGCACGTTGCCCTTGCGGTAGTTTCCGGTCACGTGGGTACAACTGCTCCCGTCGCCCTGGCAGACTCCGCACTTGTCCAGCGTGTGGGTGGAGAACAGCACCCCGTCACAGCCGATGGGCTGCAAGAAGCAGGGAGACGCTGCTGGGGGGCGCAGGGCGTGGTCACCACTGCCCGGGCGGCCAGCACGGCCAGCGCCGCGAAGCCAGTTGGACTCCGCCGCAACGCTTAACAACCTCACATTTTCCAGTCACGCAAACCCCTCGTAGGCCGGCGAGCTTGCAGGACGTGCCGTCGCGGGCGGGCACCATGAGCTGCCGCTGGCCATCCACCGTGGTGCAGTGCAGGTCGCAGGGCTTGCTGGAGATGTGCACGTAGTCGTCTGGGGATGGGCGGGGCCTCAGCACGCAGTCCGCGCTGCCCTTTCCCACCCCGAGTGGGAGACTGACGCTGGGGGTATAGAAGGGACCTGGGGTCTCTGAGGCAGATCTCGTGGGCTCAGCCACAACTGAGACCCACGGAGGCAACTCCATGACCCAGAGCCCCAGGCACCCAGCCCCAGGAAGTAGGGAGGCTGGCTCATCCCCCCCGCACCCCCCCCCCCGTGTCTGAACAGCCCCGCTTCCTCTCTGTCCAGGAGACAGACACAGAGAGCAGCACACGCCCCTCCCCACCCAAGGGCCACGGCCAGTCTAGGGTTGTCTGGGCTGGTTCCTGTCCAACCCCTGGCCAGAAGTGGGAAAGGCCCGAGTGTGGAGGCCAGGCCTGCAGAAAGCTCAGCCCTAAGACCTGCCCAGGGCTGATGTCACAGGCCTGGGAAGGGGGACAGGACCCCAGGCCCCTGCTCAGGAGATGCGGGGCCCTCCCTGGCTCCAGAGCTGGCCACAGTGGCCTGCGACCAGATGCCTGCTGCCAGCTTCCCAGCTGTCAGGACTGGCTCTGGGGACTGTGAGGGCCACCCCACCCACCACCTCAGCAAGGCATGTCCCCAGGCTATAGGTACCAGGGTACAGGGGCTTCCATTGGTAGGTCCGCCCGTCATACACACGGGAGTTGAAGGAGACACACTGCTCCTCTCGGAAGCTCCTCCCATCTGGCGGGCACTCCTGGGGAAGGAGGAGGGGCTCCATCGAGGAGTGGCCGTGGCTGGATGCCCTCAGAGCCACAGCCTGCGGGACTCCTGCACCCTGGTCCGTCTCCCTTTCTCCACCACTCCCCGCAGTGGCCACCCTTCCAGCAAGGCAGGTGCCATGCCTCGTGTTCTGCCAGCCACCCCCCGTCCCCTGCCCTAGCCTTCCCCTAGCCATGAGCTGGAGGTGTCGGGATGCCCAGGCATCGTCTCGCTGATGCCCCGTTGCCCTCGGTCCTCAGCAGCCCTTGCTCTCGTGTGCCTGTCCACCCCACGGGCAGGCTCGCTGTCAGGCAGGCCCGCAAGGATCCACTAAGTCCGGTAGCGGCATCAGTTGAGGGCAGCTGACCAGAGGACCTCAGAGCAGAAGCCGTGGCCCCTCGCACCCCTTGAGCCCCCAGCCCTGAGCAGGCAGCAGTGGCTTCCTGCTTGTGCAGACCGATACCCTCACCCCATATCCCCGAGTTCTGGAGAGAGACGTTACAGTTCAAACTGCTTCTGGCCTCTCTGAGCCACCCTGGGGCTGAGCCAGCCCCAGTACCTCCTCCATAGCCTTGGCCTCTGCCACCTCCCTCTTGACACCAGGCTGCTGAAGCCTCAGGGACCCAAGACTGCAGGGCGCAGCAGGGAACATGCAGGGAGAGGCCGGCAAGGCCCCAAGACGTGGTCCAGGGAACCAGAGGCCATTGAGGCCAGCCCCGTGTTTGGGTTCAGGTGGGTACCAGGCACCTCGGCTGAACCTGCCCAGCTCTACCCACTCTCCTTGCAAGATGCCAGCTGCACTTGGGGCCCAGGGTCCCAAGGGACCTGCATCGGGAGGGGAGGTGGAGTCCCAGGCCCCAGCCTTACCTCCAGGCTGCAGAGCTGGTAGCGCTTAGATATCCCGGTGCAGGTCCTATTGCCAGCCCCTGGGACAGACTTCCTCCTGGCACGAAGATGTGTGCTGAGTGAGGTTCAGAGCCTCAGGAGTGGCCTCGGGGTGGCCCTGCAGCCACCAGCATCCCAAACCACCCTCCACCAGCACTAGGCAGGACACAGCACCGGCCTGGGAGCCCAGAGCCCCTGCTTGTAGGCGCAGGCCTCATGGGTGCTGAGACAGAGCTAGGTCCACCCACTCTCCCCACACTGCAGACGAGGGCATGGGTAGCAGAGGGCTGAGTGGACTGCCTAAGAGGCAGGAGAGGCAGGACCAAAGCCCCGGCCTGTGGGACCGCGGCGCCCCAGCCTGTGCTCCCCATGCTCCTGCTTCTGTGCCCTGGCTCAGAGCTTCAGAAGAGAAGGCCTGGGCATCACTCCTCAGAGACAGAGCCCTAGGGACAGTGCTGCCTCCCCACGAGGAGGTCTCTTGGCACCTGGGCCCTATGGGGGCTTTCAGGAGAGGCGCCAGGGAGATGGACAGGACCACTGGGACCCAAGCCTGGGTGCCCACCCCACGTGCCAGCCCGCAGCCGTGCAGCACCCCACCTCTGCTGCAGGCAGTGCCGCTCCTGGGATGTCACCCCACGCCCGCAGCTGCGGGAGCATGCAGTCCATTTGGTCCACTCGCCCCACCAGTAGGCGGTGGCACCGGCACCACCCTCCAGGCTGTTGGATGTGGGGCTGTTGTCCTGGTGAGAGAGCCAGACACCAGAAGACAGCTGGAGTGCCCAGCAAGATGGGCCCGGGCAGCACCGGAGCCCCAGCCTAGGCATGGGTTTCCTGGCACCAGGCCCGTCGGGCGCTTAGCATGCTCAGAGGGCTCAGCTTGCTGCCCACTTTCCCATGCAGCCTGGGCGCCCCCGGATCTGGGGAACACGGCCTACCTTGGCTGGGGGGGGGGGGTCAGAGCCACCGCCAGCCACTGTCACTGTCACTTGAGGCCAGGGGTTCGGGATGGCCAGGCCACCACTCTGGGGCCAGTCTGGCTGCCGACGTGCCCACGTCTACCTTATGGTGCTCTAAAGTCAGCCTGCCTGGGGGCAGCTGCACCTGCGTGAGCGGCCGGGTCAGGGCCTGAGACAAGGACACTCCACTCACCGAGAGCTCCGTGGGTGCCGCTCCCCCAGTGACCACCGCCATGGCCAGCAAGGGCCAGGCCCATGGTGAGCACTGCCATCCTCCATCCATCCTAGGAACCAAGGTCGCTGTCACTGCAGGGCCAGAGCCAGCTTTGGGGAGGTCCCCAAGGTTCACTCAGGCTCCGAGACTGGCCGGTAGCGGATGCTCGTCTGCAGGAACAGCACAAAGGTGCTTGAGCCATTAGAGACCTGCCCTGGCCCATGCACACATGGCTGGCACGTGTGCCAGGTCTGGGCCGCCCTAGATCCGAGGGCACACGCAGGGAGCCTGCGAGCGTTGCCTCCAAGCCTGACCGAGCTCCCTGGAGACAACCAGGACAGCTGAGCGGCTGGAGGCCCAGGCTGGGGAGGCGACACTGCGGACAGGGACAAGGACAGTTAAGGACCCGGCCGGCCGGCCCCGCCAGTCCTCCTACCTGGTGGGCCCCAAGAACCCCAGGGGAACTCATCCCATCAGCCTCCAGCCCGGGAGTCCACACCCCCCACCAGGAATTGGAGGAGGGGACGGATTGTGACAGCAGCCCAGGGCCATCTGGCTGACCCCTCCCAACCAGCCAGCACTGTCAGGGTCACATGAGGGTCAAATAGATCAATCAGCCCCCAACCGTGAGCGGAGGGAGAGGGGAGCCTCCCTGGCGGGGGAAGTTAGAGAAGGGGCTTCTGAACCCACCCAGCCCAGATGACGGAAGCTGACCATCGCCCAGCCCAGGCCGCAGGCGCTTGGGCCACACTAGGTCTGTTTTAGGGACGCATACGGAGTTCACCCTCCGGCTGCCCTGAGGCCAGCCCTCCCCCAGTGCCTCGGGACCCCTTCCTCAGGCCAGGCAGGGAAGGTGTTCACACATCCTGCCATGGGAATGCAGCCCCAGGCAGGTGCCTGCTGCTGCACCCCTGAGTGCCTCCTGCACCCCAACCTCCCAGCAGCAGCAGGGCCACACTGGCCCGTGTGTTCCCTGGCACCAGACCCTGCCTGGGGCTGAAGACAGGTGCGGAGAGTGCACACACCTGGCTTTCATTAAGGCTCCCAGACATTGCTGGCCTCAGGCCAGGCCACTTGTGGGGGAATCCATCTCTCCTCGGGGTCACAACCAGCAGTGGCCAGCAGCCCCCCACCCCCACACCCCAGGCAGAGACTGCAACACAGTGGCCTGGCTGGGCAGGTCAGATCACTGGTCTGCTCCTCCTCCAGGAAGACAGGCACTCGAGGGACTGCTCAGCCCCACCTCAGGCCGTGAGAGCAGCAGAACCCAGGCCCCAGAAGGCGGTGACACTGCAGGGACAGAGACGTGTGGCCTACCTGGCCTGGCCTCAGCAGGTTGTCCTCCCAGAGCGGGGCTGAGCGCCAGGTGCGCAGCCAGCGAGAGCGACACTGGCCAGGGACGCGCAGCTCTGCCTCTCTCCTCCTCCTCCTCAGCAGCCTCGCCTCTCCCACTTCAAAGAGCATCTGAAGGAGGGGATCCCGGGAGGGAGGGGCGCAGCCCAGTGGCGGCTCTGTGGCCGCAGCTGCCTTTATAGCTGTCAGGCAGACAGGGAGGAGGGACTCACACTTCCCACCAGGCCGCTGCCCCGCCCGCCAGCCGGACTGGCGCACACTTTAACCCGCTCTGTGCCTCTGGAGCCCAGCCAGGCGGCCCAGCTGCCTCCTGGCTGCTGCTGCGAGGCCCAGGAGCAGTGAGCAGGAGGCTGCCGGCTCGGGTCCCGCGCGGGGACCACATGCGGGTGTCCAGATGGAGCAGCTAAGCTGAGGTCCCTGGGGAGGCTGGCGGTGGACATGTGGAATCTCCAAGCCGCCCATCCCTCCAGAGGGCCCGGCCCTTCCACCCCTGTGAGTGGAGGCAGGAGTGTCCCCATCCTCAGAGCAGAGACAGGTCGCAGCCCCAGCCAGCAGCCAGCCTCCCCGGGGCGACCCGACATGACATCCAGAGGTCTGTGCAGGTGAGTGTCGGAGGGAGGCCCTGCCAAAGGCTGCCGGGTCTGGGTGGGGGGCTGATTGTGCAGCCTCCTGACCAGACAGCCGGAATGGCCAGGGCCAGCGGGAGAGGCGCAGGGAGGCTTGCAGATGTTCGGCACCAGCTTGGCAGGACACGGCGGCCTGGCTGGGCACTGTGCCCACTGGGCAGCCCCTGGCAGGCTCTGTCTTCCTGCTGAGCCAGAGCACAGAGGTGCAGGGGCCAGCAGCTAGCCAGGGAGTTGGCAGGCCTTGCATGGCCAGAACCTGCCCCCCTACAACCCCTCATCCCAGAAAACAGAGGTGGGGCAGAGGAGCAGAAGCCGGAGCCAACGCCATGTAAGGCCTGAGCCGGTTCATCCATGCCTGGGCTCCATGCGCAGCCGGCCAGGCCTGTGGCAATGCCCGGACGGCCTCTCCCGCCCTCCTTCCCTTCAGCGCCTCCCTAAGCAGCTATGGGCTGCACCATGGGGAAGTTCTGTCCTGAGTGTGACCACCAGCCGGAAAGGTCAGGGAGGAGCAGCCAGCAATAACAGTGAGAACGGCAGCGCTGCTCCCGCGCTGAGCCTGTCCTGGGTCCAGGCAGCTGCAGGCCAGCACCTCTGTCGCTCAGGGCTATAGCTGGGGAAGGCTCCGAGGCTCCGAAGAGCTGCCTAAGGCCTGGGACCCTGGGGTGCTTCCTGGCACCTTGCACACAGTCTGCCAGAGCCTCTGCCAGCCCTGTCCTGGCAGCAGCTCTCAGCGTCTCCTTTCCCTGCGGCAGCCCCACCCCCACCCTCCCCCGCCCTGCCAGCCCCATGTCGCCCTCTGGGGGCGATGCGCAAAAGCACAGCCACGCGGGGGCCTCACGTGGCTTGGGCACACGCCCTGCACACTGCACCCGCACACGGCCCCCCAGTACCCAGGATCGTGTCACGCTCTCTCAGGGAGCCTCCACCACCCCATGCTCCTCCCAATGCCGGCTGCCAGGCCCTGCACACCCTGGCACCATCCCCGCGCCTCCTGGCTCTTCTGGCTCCTGCTCACAGACGGCACCTCTGTGACTAACGGTTTCCCTTGGGAGGGACCCCACGGCCAGCCCACACACCCACCCCCAGTGTCGGCGCTTGCTGAGGCAGGCGGCACAGGCTGCAGGGTGGCCACCTGGGAGGCGGGGCCCGGGGGACCAGCACATCAGCTGGGCGGCCTCCTGACTCCCTCAACCTGATGTACTCCTACCTGCTCCTGACCTGGCTCGAAACCCCTGGGCAGCCGTGACCTTGAGGTCCTGGGCATTGCAAGGGACATGCTCTGAGGCCCACTGCCCAGAGCAGGTCCCAGGCTCCAGTGTCTCTCCGTCCAGTAACAGCTTACGTCCTCCTCCCCAGCACCTATTGGGATTGGCCTTCACCCCCCACCATCCCTGTCCCAAGATGGTGACATGGCACAGTGTGCAAAAGGTGGTGTTGGGATGACCTAGACACTTTGCGCTGCCTCATAGGCAGGGCACTCTGCCCTCTGCCCTGAGCACACAGACACCAACCTGGTCACCCCAGTCGTTGGGTCCTGAGGCCTCCGCATGACACATGCGCCTGAGGCCAGGGTGGCCGGCCGTCACCAACAGCACTGCAGGCCCAGGCTGCTTGTACTCAGTGCTCCTCTGTTGCAGCCATCCCCTCCTCCAGCTTGGGCCCACCCGATGTTCTCAGGGACCCTTCCAGGTCACTGCAAGGCCCTGCATCATCCGGCCGGAAGTGAGTCCCTGCCTAAGGCTGTTACCCTCTGCACCCACAGAGGCCACATCCCCAGAGCTCCATCCACACAGCCTGTCTTGGGGACTACCATGTGGCCCCAGCTCTGGAGATGCCCAATGTTGGGACGTCCTGAGTATCAGACAGCAGTCGCACACCCATGCCACCATAGTCATGGAGTAGACACACCCACGGGCACCCACAGGTGGTGTCGGGGCCTTCAGCCTACACTCAGAAGGCTCAGATCCACAGAGAACCACTGTCCCTCAAGTGACTGTGACCCTAGTGTCATGGGGGCCCCTCCCTGCCACACCCTGGCAAGATCTACAATGGGCTCCCTGGGCTCGAATGCCACCCGTCCTCTTCACTGGGCAAGCATGGGAGCGTGGGAGCCCCCTCCTCCCTGAGCAGTAAGAGCAGCAAGGTGGTCTCTCCGCTGCGTATGTGAGAGGTTCCCTGTGCAGGCGCAGGGGGAGACAGGACAGGGGCTGCAAGTGGAGGCAGTGGCCCCGGCCCTGAGCTGCAGCGGCTGCTGGGCCCTGGCTCTCAGGCCTTTCCTCAGTGGACAGAGCCACATTAGGCCTCAGGATCGTGGCCAGAAACACAGAAGCCCAGGCCGAGGTCCAGGCCCTGGCGGAGACTCTGTGGGCACAGATGCTGAGTCCGGGACATGCATTCCAGTCCACTGGAACCAGGACACGGGCCACTAGGTCCACACTGAGCCCCGACCCCAGGTGCACCCCCAGCATCACAAGCCCAAGGCATAGTCTTCTTCTGTGGGGTGGGTGACAAAGGCTGAGGAGCCTCTGCCCCGGTGTAGTGCAGGCCCAGAGAGCTCTGAAGAGGACAAGCAGAGGGGGCCAGGCCACTCGCCCATCCTCTGGACTCATGGCCCCTGGTTCTCGTCCAAGGGAGGCCTGCCCAGCTCTAGCCAACAGCTAGAGGTCTGATGTTACTGGAGGGACCCCACATCACCCACAGGAGCTTGTCCAGAGAGCGGTAGGGCGCTGGGGATCCCAGGGGACCAGCAGGTGGGAGGGCACGTGCGCCGGGCAGGGCCACAGAGCACACTTCTTGTTCCTGCTCCTCCCTCCCCAGCCAGGAACGCTGGCGCCATCTGTTAGGCCAAGGGGGTCGCTAACTGGGGGCCTCGGGCCCATGGGTAGCTGAGTCTGACCAACTGTCGTGGTCTGGGGCTCCACCAAGGGCAGCCCGGTGCCCTGGGAAGCTGAGGTAGGAAATTCACAAGTTCAAGTCCAGTCTGGTCAACTCGACAAGATTCTATCTCAAATTAAAAGATAAGAAAAAGGCTGAGGATGCAGCTTATTGTGTAGGCCCTGGGTTCGATCCCCAGGACTGTGGAAGGGAGGGAGGGGGGGTAGAGGAGGGAAAAGCAGAGAATGCAGAGGACAGGAAAGGAAAAAGAGAGCAAGAGACAGCTTTGCCCCTAAATCGGAGCAAGAACAGGTTAGAAGTCCTGCTGTGGAGGGAGGCAGGCCCGTGCTGGTGCCCCAGGAGCAAAGCCAGACGACGGATGCCCAGCCACCATGGGCAAGGGATGGGGGCTGCGGGCATGCCAGCTCCCTGGGGCCTGGGCTCCATGGCCTGTCCAGGGCTCTCTGGGCAGTGGCTCCGGCAGGAAGCAACAAAGGCTGAGGACAGCCCAGTGGACCCACAAAGGCCAGGAGCAGGGTGTCCTGTCCACGGGGTGGGTGCCCGCCAGTCTCCCCACCGGCCCCTCCCACAGAAGCTGAACGCCTGAGTCCCCAGGGGACACAGTGGGTCGCGGCTGCTGCTGAGCCTGTGTTGTTCCCTCCTGGCCTCACTTGCCGGACGACAGCTAGGGGGTGGTGATAGGGGCTGTGTGACTCGACACCCCCAAGTTCAGCTTTCTCCAGACCAGGAGGGTGAGGGGACCTGGCTCCCAGACCCAGCGCTGTCGAAGCGGTCAACCCTTCCAGAGCTGCCCTGCGTATACCAGGCAGGCCTCAGAGCGGTCCTGGAGACAGGGCCTCGAGAGCTCTATTTTGCAGAAGGAAAAACTGAGGCTCATGGGGCCAAATGGCATGCCGAAGGCTGGTGTGAGGAGGGGTCAGGCCTCTGCGGGCCTGTCCAGTTGGCGCACCTGAGCCACGGCCTCCCACCAGCAGCTGAAGAATACGATTGCGTATGCGGACTAGGAGGAGACAGAGGCCTCGGCACCCCTGAGCGGGGCTCCCGAGGCAGGAGCTGGGGTTGTCGGAGCCTGCCCTGCCCCCACATGGGGACTCCACTGAGAGCGAGGGCATGCACTCGGTGACCCAGTGCTGGGGGCTGGGGTTCCCCTGGGTCCCAGGGGCTGAACGTCGGAGCCAGGCCATCCTAGGAGCCCATGGGCCAAGGACAATGGGTATGGAAGGGAAAGAGCCGCTCTGGCCTCCCCTGACAGCTGGACAGGAACGGAAGCACAGGCCCAGGAGCCAGGCGAGGCCGGGTGGTCGGGGAGTCCCTGGCCCTCTCTGGGCCTCCATCTCCTCATCTGTACAGTGGAGGCAGCAGAAGCCAGCAGCCACTGCTGCCCACAGGACGTGGGAGGCACCTGGCCCTGGGCAGCTATCTGCGCATGGAAGTGGTTCTCAGGATCCACACGGGAGGGGCAGAGGCGTGGCACTCTGGGGGGCAGAAAAGGCAAGGGTCTGGAGGGACCACTGGACCACAGCCTGGATTTGGCAGGGGGCTGTCAGGGTGAGGGGGATAGGGCCAGCTTGCACCTCTGGACCCCTCCCGCGATGCCCCCAAAGCATCCCCCCTCCCAGTCCACCCACCCCAAGCCCTTAGGCCCAGAGATGAGAGGGTCATTCCAGCTCTGAGCAGAGCCCGGTGCCTGCTCTAGGGCCAGGCTTGGACAGGTGCCGCCCCATTGCCCCTGTGTCCCCTCACAGAGCAGCACCACCCAGCCCCACGTAGGCGTGCCTGTCACCTTCCGCTCACCGGTCTCACCTTTCCTGGCTCTTTCCTCCCTAGCGCAGCAGCCAGCATCACCCCCTGCTCCACCCTTTCTCTTTTTCCCTTCCCCAAGTGGACAGTCAGGGCCTGGAGCTCACAGCTGCAAAACATGCGCCCCATAACAAGACAGACTGTGGAATGTTCTGCACCGAGAGTACTCCCCGCACCTGACTTCATGCCTGCTGAGTCCCCTCCACCCTCGCCCACCCCCGGGGGCAGACAGGCAGGACTGAGGACAGCCAGGCCGCAACACAGGGGCCTGGGGACCACGCCTCCTGCCCTGCGGGACACACACAGCAGGGACCGGCTTTCCATTTGCAAGGCCAGACTGGCCTGTCCACTGCTGTAGCCTTGTCTGTTCTAGCAAACTCACTCAGCAGTGCTCATTGGAGACCCAGAAACGCACGCAGGACTTGGGTGTGAGGGGCAAGGAGGTCGCAGCCCAGACCCGACCCTGGACCCTGCTGTCCACTGTCCCAGCCAGGCCGGACAGGAGCTTAGGGCAAGAACCACAGACCCAGGTCAGGCTGCACATGAGCAAGGCTCCCACCTATAAGAGAGGCAGGAAAATGTAGCCCTGGGCGTGAGGAAGGCCCAGGACTGGGGCAGGTGGAGCCAGGGATCCAGGATGGCCAGCCAGGGAGGCTCCATGGGCACTTGGACCTCACCAGAGGGTTACAGTACCTTGAAAGGGTTTTAAGCAGTGTGACACCAGGTGTTTCAAGTCAGGTGTTCTGTGGCAAACAGCAGAAATGGGACACAGCCACCTCGGGCCAGAAAGTTTCCTGGAAAGTTATGGGGTGGGACGCTCAGCAGAAGGACAGGTGGGGCATCAGGCTTCCAAGTGGGGTGGTGTGGGCAGCCCCGAGTCCAGTCCAGGGGGAGCAGGAGTGGGCAGGATGCAGCCACCCACAGCTGGAGGCGCCGGCCCGGGGCTGCGTGGATAGACGCCATGGAGCTGCACACCGCAGGCCCAGCGGCAAGCTCAAGAGCAAGTCTGCCTGGACAGAGGTCGAGGCGGGAGCTGCATCTGCTGGAGCCTCCGCAGGAAGGGGTGCTGGGGAGGAGTGCCACGGGGGACAACTCGGGCACGGCGGGCTGCCATGTCCTGGGCTGACCACGCCGTGCGTGCGAGGCGACACGGAAGCAGAATGTTTCTCTGGCCACAGATCAACCAGAGAGCCCAGCGGGGCCACACACTCGCCGGCCCACGATGCAGGATCGGGGAGTCAGGCCCGACAAGCCCCAAACCTGGAGCAACAGAGAAGGCGGCAACCAGCAAGGGGGCCTTGGGAAGAGGAGGAGGAAGGCCAAGGGGGGCAGGCAGGCAGGGTGCTGGGTCCTGGTGTCACAGTGTCACCCAACACGGAGCAGGCCAGCTAGGGCCCTGCCACCTCCCCCCACTGTGCACCCAGACCCGAGCCACAGCACCCAGGGATCTGCCCCTCCCGTGGAGGAGCCTGAGGGTGGCCTGGGGTGGGGCTGCACATTCAGGGACTTCCCTGTGGGGGTTGCCTCCGAGGACAGCCAAGTGGCCTCCTGCTCACCCCCTCTGCTCCACAGGGAGAGGCTCCAGGGCCGGGGCCAGTCACGTGGCCATCAGCTGTCGGGCCACTGCAGTGGGGAGCTCGACACCTGCCTTGTCCGCTCTTCAGCCTGGGCGTGGGCGCCACAGCTGCGCGGGCCACGGACGGAGCCAGGCTTCTCCCAGACAGTGCCGTCCTGCCGCTCATGGGGACGCTCGTGGCCAAGCTGCTGCTGCCCACCCTCAGCAGCCTGGCCCTCCTGCCCACGGCCAGCGTTGCTGCCAAGCGCCGCTTCCACATGGAGGCCATGGTCTACCTCTTCACCATGTTCTTCCTGGCTGTGAGTCTGGGGCCACAGCGGGCAGAGGCGGGACTTCTCCCTAGCTGTCTGTGCCTGGGCTGGGGGTAGCAGAAGGGAAAGAAAGAGCTCAGGGTGGGGCCTGGGCCTGGGGAGGGAGCATTCCCAGGGCCCCTGCTGTCTCCAGGCCTCAGTTTCCCCCTCTGGGCCAGGAAGCTTTTCCTGCCTCAATGGCCCAGGTCCGTGGCTGAGGACCGCCACGCGCTGCGCCTTCCCCAGCCTCCTGCCTCACTGGGCCAGCTTTGCCCTCCACCGGGGCCAGAGCGGAGGGAGCAGGGAGAGGACAGATCTGGGCGGATGGTGCCACCAGGGAGCGTCCGCCTGCCCGTGGAGGCCTCTCCTCTCCTCGGAGCATCTCCTCTTGCTATTTCTGTTGGCTCGCTGGGGCTCTGCTCCGTCTCTTCGCCCCTCTGTTTCCAGGTAACTGTCATGGGCCGAGCTCTGCATCATTCATAAAGCAGAGAGCCTGGCACCCGCTGCCTTTGGGGCCCAGGTCTGGGCCTCTCTCTCCCAATTCCCTGCAGTTCTCTCCTGGTTTCCTCGTTTTCTGAGCATGGCCACTCTTCTTTTCTCTGTCTCCCCACTCATCTCTATTTCTGGACCTGTGTCCCTGCAGGACTGGCCTCTTCCCAGCCCTGGGCCCCCAGCGCCTCCTATCTACCCATCCATGCCTCTGGCTTGCCCTACTTACCCACGTGTCTGCCATCAGGTAGCTGCCACTTGCTCGGCACCCGCCTCTGTCATCTACCCAGTCGGCCACCTATGAGACCCACTGCCTGACTAACAAGCAGTCACCACCCCTCTGTCCTAGTGTCCTCTCAGGCTTCCCCCAAGGTCCGCCAGCTGGGCCCACCCAAGACCCCCTCTCCCAGGCTCCGGCTTTCAGTCAGGCCCTCCTGGACAGCAGGCCCCGTGTGACAGGAACCCCGGGGAGGGGTGGCCACTGGCATCCACGTGCAGCAGCGGGGCCTGTGAACACCCTCCGGCCTTGGGGGCTGGCCCCCTTTCTGTGCGCACACCCGGCAGCTCTGCCTGGCGAGGCCCCTGTGAGCACCCGACTGCATATTGTGCCTGTGTGCCTGCTCCCGCAGGGGCCAGCCAGGTCCAGCTCCACCTGCAGCACACAGCTGTGGGTCCCCTCTTCGCTGTGGTGCTGCAGAGGTGACAGTCAGCTGGGACAGGGCTGGCCCCAAGGGGCCAGGTGTCCTATACCTAACACACCCCTGGGGTGGAGATGCCAGCCAGAGCCTGGTGTCCCGTTCCCACTGGACAGTGAAGAGACTGAGGCACAGGTGACCAAGGTCGTACCACCCTAGTGTCTCACACTTGGAGCCCCATGTCTCCCAGGCCCTCTCTGGGCCACTGCACCTGCCCCGTGAGGGCTCAGCCCAGGGCCAGCAACATGGTGTCTACTGGGAGAGCAAAAGCCAGACTCAGAACCCAAGCCGGGGACGGGAGGAGCTGGCTCTCTCCCAGGGCTCAGGCTGGGCCCCACATACCCCAGGCACCAGCTGGGCGCCTGCCCGCTGGCCGGGCCCACAGCTGTCCCCTTAGCCTGCCTCAGAGGCCACAGCCCCACCCAGCCCCCTGGAGTGACAGGGCCAACTGCCCCTGCGACAAATGTCCTCCAGCGTCAGGGCAGTCTACACCTCCCAGATTCCTGTGGTCGCACAGCCTCCCCTGTGAGATTCCTAGGGTTCCCTAAGAGCCCCACAGAGTGTCTTTGCCCCACAGAGAGAGGGCCCCTGCAGGTTCAGCCTCCTGCCTCAACCCCACAGCGTGCATCCACGGGGCCTCACACAGATCTGAGCTCCTACCCACCCCACAGCACCCTAACGGGGCCTGGCCCGCCTGTCTCACTAGCGGATGTCCTGTGCCGGCTCCTGTCTTGCCAGCACCTCACGTGGTGCTGTTCAGTGGCCCACACAGTCGGTACACAGAGCTAGCCCTGCAGGAGGGCCTCTCTCCCGCAGACGTCAGGGAGCTTGATCAGCCCCCACCTGAAGCCCTCCTTCCCTGAGGTAACCTGGCACTTCCTGCACCACGTGCCCTTCAGCAGGTGTGAGCCCAGGGAGTCTGCTGAACACACAATCCCAAGGCCCCAGGGCCAGCGGTGCGTGGGGGAGACCTGTTCTCCACCAGGGTCACTGCTCAAAGGGCACAGCAGGCCAAGCTGGGTGAGCTCCCTGGGGTTCCGCACAGGAGCCCCTCCCCTGCCCCGGCCGCTTCCCTGTCCTGCTGCGGGCCCCTCTGCCACCAGTGGCTCTGAACCAGGCCCTACTTACCAGGCTGACCTGGTCTTCCTCCAGCCCGGCTCACCAAGGGCCCTTGTGCTGCTCTCCAGCTGAAGCTGTCAAAATAATTATGTCATGCGATTCAATATTACCTCAAGTGACAGAGTGGGCGTGCGGAGGAGAGGGAGCCGGGCTCCGGGAGAAATAAGTCGTCTGCTCGGAAAGCACCCCTTGGAGATATTCCACCTTGAGAAGGGAGTTCAGTCAGGTGTTAGGGAGACAACGGCACGAAGTGGGGGAGACCAACAGGTGCGGGTCCCGGGAGAGCACGATCTTGGGTACCCAGGGCGAGCAGTGCTTAGGAAAGGCCCAGGACCTCTCTCAGCAAGGCCCCCAGCCCCAGTGCCCCTCCAGCCTGAGGACACCAC
>PVJA010039893.1:0-18836 GCA_004027025.1 Myocastor coypus | reverse complement strand
AAAAAAAAAAAAAAAGAGTGTGAGGTGTATAGCAAAACACTGTACCAAATGAAGTAAATGTAAGATTATACATAAAATCTGTCATATATACATATATAGAGATATAGATCATACTTTTTTCTTTCTCTATTCTTTTCTTTCTTTCTTTCTTTTTCATTCTTTCTTTCTTTCTCTTCCTTTCCTTTCTTCCTTTCATCCTTTCCATTCGTTCTTTTTGTCATCTGTCTGTCTGTCTGTCTGTCTGTGCATCTATCTATTTGTCTGACTGTCTTTCGTTCACACTGGAGCCATGTTACTCGCTGAGACTCAGCTGATCTTCATGTGTCTGCCTTCCAAGTAGCTGGGAATACAGGTGCATGGAGTCATGCTCAGCCATAGTAGTGTTTTCAGTAAATATTTACAAGTATTTGTACTGAGTATTTGAAATATCCACAAAGATTTAGTCAGGGGTACAAAACAAACCTTTCATTAATATAATCTAAAAATGTATATGTCAAAGTTCACTTATTTGAATATAAACATACTGTCTCTTTCCTTTCCAATTGGAAGAGAAATTTTCTCATCGCACAATTTTTTTTAACACAATGCTTCAGTGAAGCTTTGGCTGCAGCGTGAACACTGCCCCTTGCAGTCTCCCAGATGCCCTGTCTGTGCATTTTCTCCAGGGACAGGAAACCCACAGGCAGATCCATTCTGCAGAAGCCCAACCTTCATGCCTCTCAGCATGAGGGAGTTCCTGCCACAAAGTACAACCTTCTTCATCCCACTGAGAGACTGTTTTCACAGTGCTGGCCAGGAACTGGTCATCCTAGAGAACCTCAGCTCGTCCTTCAGGCTTGTGCCTCCCCAAAAAGGGGAAGAACCAAGAACCCAGCAACTGTTTTGTGAGAAGCAGTAGTGGCGCCTATCTCCTAACTCATTTAATGAATATTTCATGGACACGATGAATTACACCTTAACATGTAGTGCAGCCAAAAAGCAGCGCCAATGTCACTTTGTTTAATATTTATTATTAAATAAAACCCATTGTTATGAATTAACTAAGAGCTGTTACACGTTCTTTCAGTTGAATCTTTTTTATGTATGTAGTACAGGATCTATAGGGTCTCACTATGCAGATCAGACCTGTAGTGATCCTTGTGTTTTCAGCCTCTCAAGTGCTGGGATTACAGGAGTATGCCATCATGCCCAGTCTCATTCACCTTCACAGCTTGCCCCAGGGGTGAGCCAATACTTTCAGCTGAATCTTAATACAGCCCTATATTAAATGCTCTATCAGCTAAACATGTTTGCAAGTTATGCAAAACATAAATGAATATAAGGAAAAAAAAGTCAGTTCACCTAAGTGTGAGGCACATTTTCTTTCGGGGTTGACTTAGTGCAAAGGTTCAGCTTCGCTTCCTCTGGCATTCTGCTTGCCCTGGGCTTCTTTCCCAGACTCCTGCCCAGCTGCACTTGAGTTTTCCCAACATTTTCCTTTACTTCTGAATTTGAAAAGTACATGTTTCTACTCTGGCCAGGGACACTAGTAGAATATGAGTTGATATATTCTAGCCAGACAGTAGTGCTTGTCTATACTCTTAATTTCTAGAGAATCTAGACAAAAACAGGAATACCATAAGTTCAAGATCATTCTGAAAAATTTATGAAGATACTGCCTAAAATAAAACTTCGAAAGGTGAGAAAAGTAGCTCAGTGGTAGAACATGTGCCTGGCATACATTAAACCATGGGTTGAATCACCAGTATCTCCTCCAAAATATATCTTAATATATTACCTCTATTTCAATTCCACTTAAACAGAAGGACTACAAGGGAAGGTCTAGATATCTAAGACATTCACCCCAAATACAAGAGGAGTGTCAACCAAACACTATTTTCTGCAAGAGACTAAGAATGTGATGGGCCTATTGCTTGAATAGATGAAAAAGATGTGGTATTTTCATTTTCATACAATAGAATATTACTCAGCTATAAAGAATGATAAACTAGAAGACTTCATATGTAGGTGGATATATCTGGAATATATATTCCTAAGTGAAATAAACTAGACCTACATATGTAAATATCGTATAGTCTCCTTAGTGTAAGAACTCAAAAGAAGAATAAATAAATAAATAAATAAATAAATAAATAAATAAATAAATTTTGGGGGGTACCAGGAATCAAACTCAGGACCTTGCCTTTTCTGCATCGTCAGCCCCTACGTTTATTTTTTAGCGGAGTGACTTCAATACAAAGTGCATTTAGAAGAGTTAAAAAACTAAGATTTATTGAAAGTGTTAATGTTTAATTATTTGACCAATCTTACATACTTATATCTCTTAATTTACAGAGATTTGATGATAAAAATATTTAATACAATCATTGTTAAATTTTTGTTCTTGTTTTGAAATTCTGTACTATATGTACTCTTGCTTGTTACTTTTTCTATCTTTGTTTCTATTTTTACTCTTTAAAATAAAATTTTAAATATTCAAAAAAAAGAAAAAAAAGGGGCAACATTACCCCAAAACTTGCAAACAAATTAGCTCTTGAATAATGAAGTGATGATATTCATTAAAGGTTTAATTGACATCAAAATCTGATCTCTACTATTATCTATTTGTACAATTTTTCTCATTTTTTGGAATAGCTGCTATAGAATAGTTATTGTTAGTGGCACCATTTCATGGCAAAGACACTGAGAATATTGAGCAAATTGGCGCAGGTAAGAAAGCCAAGTAGGAGAGAAATGGAACTGAGATTAGAGTCGGGGAGAAGCCTGGTTGTAAGCGCAGCTTGATCGCTGTTGTCGCAGCCTCCACACTGCCAAGGCCCCTTTGAGAACAGATTCTCCTTCCCCACTGAGTACACTCACCAAATGGAAGGAGAGAAAGTGTTGGAAATGTAGGATATACGACAGCCCAACGGACACACGCAGGACCCCTCAGGAATGGGAGGTGGGAGACCCTGTCACTAATGAGCCTTGACTCCCATTGGATGGCCAGTCCTGATGGGACACAGAGCAGCAAGGACATTGTTTCCTCACAGTGAGATATTCAATTCTTTGAACACTTTTTGGTCCAATTAAGCCTATACTCTCTAAGGAATCTTGTGATAAGGACTTCATTTTCTGAAAAAAACAGAACAAAACGAAGTAAAACCTAAAAACAAAACAACCTAAAGAGAGAAAATGAGTGAGCCTGGGGCTTGGCATATTCTACAGTCCAAATGATTACATCTTCTCTAAATGACAAAACAGCAGCTTGCATTTCTCCATTACTCTATGAGGAGCTGTTGCGGATAGCTTCACTTCTCTGAGCCCATAATCCCAGTTCCTTGGTGGGTAAAGTCACCGTGATGCCTTGTGTGCAGCTGTCCTCTGGCCATGTTCCCCAAGCAAACTTTTCTTAGTAAGTAGAGACCTTTAGTAAGCAATTACTATATTCCATATTATTTAAATATAATGGATCTAGACCAGGGAGCTCAGGGAGATTAATGAACTCAACAATGAAAAAGGTTATTGAAGTACAGAGTTGGGCTCAAAGCTCATTTTTTTGTGTTTCTCTTTTTATCATAATGCTAGAACTACATCTTTCCTTGTTTATGTTTTGAATGTTTGAAAGTATAGTTCTTAGAATTAAATGCAATATTGTATTTACTGAAGGTCATGATGTTTGCTAGAAATAGTCCAAGTGAAGTATCCTTTCTTAGAAAATTTCCATAACTAATTTTTTAAATTACTAGATTATAGGTTTTGGAGGAGTTTTGAGTTTATAGCAGATTTTACACAGAGTTTTCATCTGTCTTTTCTGTTTTTTCTACTGCACTGAACACTTGCCCAATTATTCAACATCTCGTGGTATTATAGTGCAATTGTTATAGTTAATGAGCCCAAAATGATGCATTATTTAAATCTAATATCTATTGTACATTAATGTTCATTCTCTGAGCTGTACACTCTTCGGGCATTGTTAAATACACAGTAGCATAATTCCGCAGTTATGGTTTTATACTACTGGATTTTTCTGCCTGAAGCTTCTGCTAAATTACACCCATTCAACCTTCCATTCAGCGTCAACTTTCTTACTCCTTCTACCTCCACCAGATAACTTCTGATCTTCCTACCATACCTACAGTTTTGCCTTTTTAAGAATGTGGTAGAGGTAGAAGCACATGGTAAGTAGATCGTTTTAGACTGATCACGTTTTCAAACATTGTGGAGCAACTAAGTAGAAGGTATTAACAGATTACCTACTTATTTTGTTTCTGGTGAAATACTATAAATCTGCTCTCTCAATATTTTTGAAGTATTTGATAATAATTATTTTTAGGCTCCATGTTCTTAAATAGATATTTTGAATTTAATTTTCTTAGCTAACTGAAATTATCTCTTGCCAATCATCTATCTCCCCAACACTACCGTCTCCAACACTTAACACCAGGTTTGTTAAACATTATTTTTTCTTCCATGAGCTCGCATTTTTTAGGTTTTACATATATGAAAAATCATATAGCATTTGTCTTTTTTTGTCTAATATTGTATTTTCTTCCATTGCAAGGATTGCCACTTGTTTACCTAGTCACCTGATAAGGGGCATTTTGATTCCTTCCAATCTGTGGCAATTATAAGTAAAGATATGACAAGTATTTAAGTACCAATTTGTACAATGGCCTGTTTTCAGCTCCTACAGGAATATCCAAAAGTGTACTAGTTTTATTATGTGGTACAACTATGCTTGGAAGGAGTTGCAAAAATACCTTCCAAAATAGCTATGACATACTTCTTCCTGTCAGTAATGAGTGAAAATTCCTGTCACTCCATTCTTAACAGCATTTTGATGATGACCATGTTTAGATTCTGTCTGTCCTATGTGGTGTGTACTGGCATCTCATTTTTATCTTAGTTTCTAAAGGAATATGAGATCAACAATGCTTTGATATTGCTTATTGGCCATATTTTCCATGGGTTCTCTGTGAGTCACCTCCAGATCTTCCATACAAAGGGCTGCCCAAATAGCTTGGCAGACTAAAGTGCCTGCAAGCAGGCATAGGGCCCAGGGGTTTGATCCCCTGGCCTGCTGTGCCAGCCCCACTCCCAGGGTGTGCTAAGACTGCAATTGAGAGGATGCAGTGGCATGAACTTGTAGTCCCAGCTCTTGGGAAGCTGTGATGAGGTGCATCACTAGTACTCTGATCTAGTAGTAAGACCCTAAACAACCTGTAGACTCTTTCTGAAAAATACCAAAAAAAAAAAAAAAAAAAAAAAAAAAAAAAAAAAAAAAGCCTTCTGTGCAGTCAAGAACTGGGTGATTTGATTTATTATGATTTTAGTTTAATTTTTTGTGTATACTTTGTATACCAGTGCTTTATCAAGAATGTGTTTTACAAATATTTTCTTCCTATGTATGGCTTAGTATGGCTTATATTTTCATTCTTCTTTATAGTGCATATAATAGACAAGGGATTTTAAATTTTAATGAAGTCTAATTCATCAATATATTCCTTATAAACTGTTTTAGTACTATATCTAAAAACTGGTTGCCAACCTAGAGTTACTTGAATTTTGTCCGATGTCTTGAGGTTTTTATGCATGTACGTATGTATGTATGTATGTATGTATGTATTATTTTTTCATATTTAGTGCAGGGTCTAGAGAGTCTCACTAACACAAATCAGACTTGTAGTGATCCTCCTATTTTTCACCTTCCCACATGCTGGGGTTACAGATGCACACCACCACACCCAGTCTCTGTTACTAACTCAGTGCATCCCAGGGTTGGGTTCTGCACAGCACATTAGGGATTGAACCCAATCCCTGTGTCTGCCTAAACCAGTGCTTCAATCTGCTGAGCTATCTCGCTGGCCTGAGGTTTCTTTTCTTTTCCTTTCTTTCTTTCTTCCTTTCTTCCTTTCTTTCCTTCTTTCTTCTTTCTTTCTTTCTTTCTTTTTAGGGCAATGAGGGGCTAGCAAGATGGCTCAGTGGTCTAAAGTGCTTGCTTAGGCAAGCTTAGGCAACCATAGGGACCAAGCTTGGATCCCCGGCACCACATGCTGCGCCAGCCCCACCCACAGGAACTTACTGAAATTTTCTCAAACTATGTAAAGTCAATGATTCCTCCCTTTTTTTTTTCTTTCTTTTCTTTCTATTATTTCTTTGCTATGGATGTCAACTTGCCTAATGCCATTCATACCACTCCTGAAATAGGGTAATTTTTGTCTAGCAGTTGCATTATTTTGGTCAAAGATCTGTTGTTTACATCAGGTCGCTTCTCTTGACCAGGCATGCACCAGGTTTTGCAAGGATAACAAGTCCATTTTTTCCCATTAGAAGATCTGTGTGAAGATCTACAATAGCAGAATATGTCTTGGATACGGATATTCTTCACATACTTGCAATTCTGCTGCTCACATTACTAATGAGCACTGAGAATTTTGGTTGATTACATCAAAGATATTGCCTGAGAGAAACAACACGTCATGAAGTGATCTAGAGAGAATATGAGAAGAAAATAAACCATGCATGCAATCAATGCTGGTGACGAGGAACTCGTTAGTGTTTCTTCCCCACCCGTTCCTTTCCTGAGTTCTTTGATTTCATTTGCATAACTAGCTCATGATGAAATGAAACCTGAATTCCAAGATATTATCACTGCAGCACTGATCAAGCTGTATAAATCAGGAGCCAGTAATTAACGCACATGTAAATAGGTAGAGGCAGATGGTAAAAAGTGACGCTTCAAAAACCCAGCATCGTTTTTAGACTAATGGGGGTTAACACCTGAAGGGACAGGTGACAGATGAGCGTGAAAGGTGCGAGGTACGCTAGACTGCTGACAGTCCTGTCTGATATCCTTCCTTTCCCTTTGAAAATTACTCTTGCTTCTTGGTGACTCCTTTTCTCCAATAAAATTGTACTCGCCACCTCCTTAAGCCTTCCCACTTTTGCTGTGTTTCAACCGTCTTCCAGTGGCACGTCCCATAATTACTCGACCTTAAGTTTCATTACAAAATTTGAGGGTGAAAAATGCACAAGAAAATTGATGACATCTTTGTTTAAGCAGTATCTGAGGTGTCTGTGTGGCACGAAGACAGCGTGGAACGCAGTATCAGGACCTTTAAAGAACTGGGCCTTCTACAAGTTCCCAGCTTTCACCTGTCCTAAACAAATGTGAAGCGTACATATTTCATATCCGTTCTTTTCCAAGGCAGCTTTAATATCTTTTTATCCTGATGGCTACTAGCATTTTATTGCAGTATGTATCTCGTTTGCATACATCCTCTGCCTCCGGCTTTCCTACCATTTCCTGAAACATTACTTCATTCTCAATCCAAATCGGGAGTGTCAGGAGTTTGTGCTTTTTAAATTAAAAACTGGCTTCCTAAAAAAAACCTTGAGGAGGTCAGAATTGTCCTGCTGGATGAAGCCAGCACCTCCCTCCACTGTCCTATTTATAGAGTAACGTTTCAAGGAAGTACAGAGTCCTGACTTTCAAAGTCTATATGTATGATGCGTGATTCCTTGTCATTTTAGAATGTGGAAAAATTTTAATTTATCCCCAGAAAACATTGCAGAGTTTTCTTGCAGAAAGTTGCTTATTTATTCTTAGCATGAGCTATTCTCAGAACAGCCAGTGTTCTTTTCTGTAACCTTTTTTTATTTATAGAATCATCATTTTCTATCCAATAACTACCAATATTTTGCACTGGAAAAAAATGGAAGTTCAAATGGCAGCAGTTGACCCTCACCAAAATACATGGCTTATGAAACACTAATTTGGAAAACTAGTTCTTGAAAGTATGCAATGAATGCAGAAGGTTAGGTACATACCTTATGCACATATGGATGGTCTGCAAAAGGCTCTAAAGGGTTACAGAAAGCAAATGGCAAAGGCAATGTCGGTCTTCAGTCTATAGCTTTCTTTGGTTATTTGTTTGGGGCTTTTTGGTGCATGGGAGATGGAATCCAGGACTTTCTACTGTGCAACATCTGCTTTTAGCTTTGAGGCACTCAAGCTGAGCTCAAAATCCTCTCCCATCTTCCTCAGCCTCCAAGACATGTGGCTGCACCCCTGGGTACCACCACTGCTCCTTTTAGGTATCAGCAAACACTGATGCTGAGCGTTGTGGCTACAAAGCCACCTTCATGGCTGCGGCCCACAGGAAGTAATGTGTTCCCATGTAAACGAAAGACAAAGTACTTAAAAGACACTAAGAGCTTCTGTAAAGAGGCTGTCTAAGTGCAAGGAGAAGAAGGGAAAGGGGTCCATGCTTCTCTGGAAATCTACAGGAGATTTCACCATGCAAATCCATGCTAACAGTGACAAAGGCAACCAGGTAAAACTAGAATGGAAGAAAGCACTGCACTGAGCTCATCACGAATGCCAGGCATGCATAGCTTTCAGCTTTTCCAAAACCCTCTCTCTCCCACCGGCCAGCGACACACCCGTAGAGCTGGAGTTTCGTAATACTTGCCTGTCCAGGAGGACCCGCCCATATCTAGCATCTGGTTAAGGTTCTATAGTGAACTTCTTAACCGTAATCACAACAGCATATCAGTAATAGTTTTATGTTTATTTGTTTCTTTGGCAATTTCCAAAGTCTTTTTTTGAAAATCTACCTCATCCTTGAAGAAGCAGAAAATAGTCCATCCAGAACTGATGTTTTCTCAATTGATTTCCTCATAGAACTGAGAAGGATTGCACAGAGAGTCTGTGTGCTTATTACTCGGGCATTGTTTGTCCATTTCTCCCCACAAACTCTTTAGAAAGTTATATGCAGATATTATTTAATAGACTTGTACTTTCTATATTTTGTTACCTACACAAATTATAATTTTCTTAGAGGAAAGGAAGAATTTCCTTTTTTTTTTTTTGTAAAATATGCTTATTTAGCAAAACTGTGCTTAAACTGAGGAGAAAGAAAAAAAATTACATTAAATTTCACTACAAAATATTGTGTGCAGGTTAAAATGATAGAGGCTGTGGTCTAAAATGTGGACAGCTTCCTGCGAAATCCATTTTTAGCTGACATTTCTACATTCAAAGAGCATTTAATCTGCCTTTGCATTGTGGAAGCATCGAAACTTAGGTCAGACTTTTATTTCCGTCCTCTTAGCCAAAATGGACCTTTTCAAGATTTTTCAAAATGGATCATATTATAAAAGAGTATACTAAGTGACTGATACCGTCTGCCTTCACTTATTATCAGTCTTGATGATGAACTAAAAATGCTTACTTTTTCTTTTTTTACAATGTCAGAATTCTCATTTATTTATTTATTTTTAATATGCATGCATTTATTGACCTTATTTACTGTATAAGATTTTTTATATGCATAACCTAGAGGAGTTTTTATTTTTTTCATTTTTTATTACTTTTAATAAGAAATAATGAGACAGGTTCAAGACACATTAGTAAGGCAGCCACAATAACTAATACAATGCATATTATTGTCTTCATACTAGTTGACCAAAGTACAAATGCAGACATGATAACTTGTCTAAACACTATTTGTACAAGTATTTCTTCTCATTGAACTAACAGAAAGTAATTTTATACATAGTCCAATAGTCCATAATAGTAGTGGTAATCGAACACTTTTTCTTTATGCTCATCCTACAGCTGCCCCCAGCACACCAGTCTCTGCAGATGAATTACTGGAATGAACTATACTCTTAAATGCTTAATGGCAAAACATGTAGGGCATTCTCTCTCTCTCTCTCTGTCTCCCTGTTTCTCTGTCTCTCTGTCTCTCTCTCCTGCTCTCTCTTTTCTCTTTCTCTGTCTCTGTCTCTCTGACTCTCTGTCTCCTTCTCTCTCCTTCTCTCTCTCTATGTCTCTATCTTCACCACCCCTCTCTGTCTCCCACTCTCTCCCTCTGTGTGTGTATCTCTGTCTCTCTTTCTCTCTCTGTCTCTCTCTCTGTCTGTCTCTGTCTCTCTCTGTCTCTCTGTCTTTCTCTGTCTCTCCCTCTCTCTGTGTGTGTATCATCTCTGTCTCTCTCTGTCTCTCTCTCTGTCTCTCTCTCTCTCTCTCTCTTTCCCTGTCTCTCTCCCTCTTCCCCCATGCTGTGACAATCACTCTCATCTTCACCCCAGGGACCTGATTGTTTGGATCTCTAGCACAGCCTTCTCTTCTGCGTGATGTGTATTTCCCATGACTACCCCACTTCACAATCCCGATGTCCAATGGATGGCCTTCCCTCCCCAACATGGAAACCAGACTCTGCATCCTCTGATCGATAACCTTTCCTCCTGCTAAACCACAGCTTCATCTTTCCAATTACTGAACACAAAGACTTTTGATTTAGACTTGATTTATCTATTTCTCCACATATCACATACAATCTGTTCAGAAGTCTACTTGGAATTAATTTGAAAATACATCCTAAAATCCAATTTTTAAATGGAGCAAAAAGAACAGACAGTTCACAGAAGCAGAACAGCTAATGGCCCTGCAATGTATGAAAAGATGTTCAATTTCATTCATAATGGAGAAATTAAAATTAAAACAACACTGAGACACTATTTCTCATAGATCATGTTGGCAAAAGCGCAGAGGCCTGACAGCACAATCTCCTGGCAAAGCTGTGAAAGAACCAGCATGCTCATAGATTTAGCTTTGAGAGTTCAAAATTACGCAGCCTGTGTGGAAAGAAATTCTGCAGTTATTGTCCAGAGTAGTAGATTGAGCTCCTCCTTAGCCCGACAGGCCTGCTCCTACCTCTACAAAGTCTCTTTGTACACAAGCATACATACGTTCACACACATGGCTAATTTTACAAACCAAATTTATTCATGTTTTTATTTTATTTTTTTAAATTTATTTATTTATTTATTTATTTTTGTACAGTATCTCACTACCAACTCATAGTGATCCTCCTGCTTCTACCTCCCGAGTACTAGTATTACAGGCACGCCACCATACCCGGTCTCCATTGCCGGCTCAGCATGCTGGAGCTGGCTGTTGTGGCAGGCAGGGCCAGGAAGTGAGTCCTGGCCCCTGTACTTCCCTAAGAAAGGGCTTAATCCTCTGAGCTCTACCACCAGCCCATATTCATTTGTTTTAAATAGCTCCAAATTAAATGTTCGTTATATATGGACCAATTCCTCAAAAAGAATGTAATCATGCTGTAGTGTGCACATGTAATATAAAAATAGAGAAATCGGCTGGATAAATTATGGGAGCACTCGTAACATAAAGGACTATACAGCTGTAAAAAAGAATTGGCGCTATATCATGCATGGATATTGTGTTTTGCATGTATGAAATGAGTATGATTTTTTTTTATTTTTTAAAGAGTGCAAAATAACATTAAAACAGAAAATATTGCAAATGGTACAGAATTTCACTAAACAAAGAGAAGAATTTGATAGTATTTGATTAATACTTAGTCATATTTTCAAATGAGTTATCCAGATCACTAAATATATGCATGCATAATTTTAAGAAGAAAAAGATTGTGAGAAATTAAAAAGAGCAAAAGGAAATAAATTGAAAAAGAATAGAGGAAAAGATCATTAGCCGCTCTTTTCCACCGACCAGCAGAAATCTGCAGTATAATTGTCTAAACTACCCTGCTTACATGCACACATATATGTCTTTTCCCCGATCCCTTTCCTATCCTCATCTAAGTAATTTCTTCTTTTTGCACAGGCTCATTCCCTTTTCACAGCATCTGTTGTACCTTTCAGATTTTTACTAGAATACGACTTAAACAAAATGAACAAAATACAGAACAGTGTATAGATGAGGGCCATTCTGAAAAATGAAAATTGAAAACATCTTAAAATTGCAAGCTGATGCAAACAAAATACCTATAAGCAAATTATAAAACTGTAATTCCATCGACTTCTGTTGGGACATAGTTCTCACATCTCCAGCTATTAGATGTCCTATTAGATAATAGAGGATTGTGTGCCTCTGGTATGTTATCAGGTTCATAGCTGTATTAATGATGTGCCATTGCCAACAATATTTAACCTTAATCTAATAAAGCCATTAGAACTAGCTTCCAACTCATAGGAAATACAGGAAAGTACAAATACTACTATAATTTCTGGTAAGGCAACACCAATACAGATAGCATTCCCATGAACAGCACATGCTATAAAGGATGTTTCTACAACAATTCTCAAATTTTAAAATGAATAGAATATTAATTAATATTAGAGATTTTTCTGTTCTGAATGCTGAAATGTAAGGAGAAGAGATATAATTTTTACTGCTTTAAATACTTCACAGAACAAATATTGAACAGTCAAGACCTAGGTTCTGGTTAATAAATGTCGATGGCACTATTCCAACATTTCTTTGCACTTGAGTTTTTCATATTGAAAGTTCAAGGCAAGGCCTTCCCCTGTGCATGTGCTCCTGCACGTGGCTTTGCAATCTGACCCTTGTCACTCCCTTCCCTGACATCTATTAGCACCTTATCATCACCTCACAGATGAAGTCCTGCAATCTTTTCCTCTGTAGTTCTCCTTGCCAACTAAAGTCTATTTTTCCAAATAATACAAAATGTAGAGTTGTGTGACCCTCCCATGTAACACTCTGCAAAAGCTCTGCCCTTTCACTCTGATTGGAAGTAAAAATTCTTACAGTGACTTATAGGCCTCTACATAATCTCCCTAACTGAACCACCATTGCTTACCTTTCTGAATTACAGCAGGTGCTGCATACCTGTGAAGCCTGTCTTCACAAATAACTGAACCAACAGAGATTTGAAAATATTTGAAACAGAAACCATACTGAAAGTGTACATATGTTCTCATGATTATTTCCTAGATAATATTGTATAAGTTATTCCTACAACATTTAGAGTGCAGTAGGCATCATAAATAATCTACACATGATTGAAATAGTCAGGACCATTTGCAAATACTAAGGCAATTTGGATGCGGGACTTGGACATTTGTTGGTTGAGGACTCTGAGAGAAGTCTTGAATATTGAGGAATCTTTCTTATGGATGTGCTTAGCACTGCGCTGGCCTCTTTCATTGTAGCTGAAGAGTCTTCTTTGCCCTTTTCTCAAACATCTGAAAGTCATCAGTTAGTCTTTACATGTGTCATTACCTTTGGCTGAAATTCCCTTCCCTGAGACATCCAAGCATCTAACTTGCTTACTTCCTTAGAATTTTCTCTCAGATACCTACTTCACTGTGGCTTACTCCATCACCGCGGTAGAATTTGTAAATTACTATGTCCCTTGTACTCGCAGCCCCTAGTATCATTTCCGTAGATTTTCTTCACCAAAAAATCTTACATATGTATTTCATTATAATCATTTTAATTCCTTGTCAACTTCTCCCATGCTAGAGATTACAAGCACTTTTTTTTTTTACCGTCTATGAAAGAAGATATTTTCATTTCTCTTGTACATTAATGTATTCCAGGCTTTTGTAGCTGGCACACAGTAGACCTTCCTCAAAAACTACGTTTTAGTGCAGGCAAGATAGCTCAGAGAACTAAAAATGCTGGCTTAGGCAAGTTTAGGCGAGCTTAGGGACCTCGGCTGGATCCCCAGCACCCATGTGCGCCAGCCCTGGCCCCAGAGCTGACTGAGCCGGCCAAAGTCTGGAGTATTGGTGCATGCCTGTAATCTCAGTGTTGGGGAGGCTGAAAATAGGAGGATCACTATGAGTTTGCTATCTGTAGTGAGACCCTGCAACAACCAAATACTTTAGAAAAAGAAAGAAATATTAAAAAGTACTTTTTGAATGAAAGACAGTAAAATGAAGATATGTTACCCTATGCAGAGCTTGTCTGAAATACTGGCTTTTTTTTTTTTTTTTTGGTGGTCATGACTGACAGCATGAGTTCCATGACAGTAAAACAATATTTTACATCAGGAAGTGCTCAGAGGACAAATTTTGCAATATAAAATTAAATTGGACACTGTTTCCAATTTTATTAGTAGCCCTAAATGCATCTATTTCATTAAGAAGCCATCTATTACAAAGTAACAGAAACAAAACTTTATGAACAATTAAGTAGTTTTGTTCTAAACACATTTTTTGATTTTTCAAAGGGCAGAAAGTACACTTGAACTTAATATGTACTCCATTTAACTATTTTTATAGCAACTTTCCGTTTTTACATACAACAAATATTAATCAAAACAATAAAAATATGAAATTAATTTTTAAAATTCACATTAATAACAAAATGCTATTATCAAATCCAACAGTTTATAAGACCGCATTTGAGGTGAATGTGTGATATTTTTTCTTTTGTGTTTAGTGTGGAGTCTACAGGGTCTACAGCATCTACAGGGTCTCACTACATAGATTGGACTCGCAGTAATTCTCCTGTTTTCAGCTTCCCAAGCTCTGGGATTGCAAGCACACACCAAAATGCCCAGTCTCAATCACTGGCTCAGTGCACCCAGGGGGTGGGACTGCCATGGCAAGCTGGGGATAGAACCCGGCTCCTGAGTTTGCCTAAATAGGCACTTTAATCTGCTGAGCTAGCTGACCTGCCTAAATATGTGATTTTTTTTTAAGTGACAAAAATATACAAAACGTGAAAAAGTCATATTCTATTGAACAACTACTCCAATATTGAAACCACTTTTTTCTAGAATACCCTATATGTATTCAGAATCTAAAATTATACAACTTAAAAAGTATTTCATATTCTTTAAGTAACATGAAATGTAGACTTCACAGTTCAGCATTCTAGGAGATACGAATTCTATGTGAGTCATTAAAGCAGGCTCCTTGAATGAGGCTCAGGGAGTCTATCAACATTTAAACCAAAACACAAATGCTACAAAAAGATGAGAGCGACAGGTAATGAATTGGACTGAAAATCAGAAACCATGAAAGGAAAATATGATATATGATCAAAAGTTTATGAAAATAGAGATTAGTAATGAAACTCAGAATAGTTTAAAATGTAGTTTCAAATTCTGAATTAAGAGAGAAAACAATTAAAAATATAAGCCACTTCAACAAAGTTAGGATCTAATACTTATGAACTGGAGAAAAGGTGGAAGATTGTATTTTTGAGCTCAGGAATATTCAGAAAAGTTACTAGGTTTGAATCAAAAAAGGGTAGACTTAAAACGTGAAAAGTCAACATATACCACTTAGAATATATTTCTTTTAAATGCAAAGAAGGAAGTCTATATGTTTACTTCGGTCATGTTGCCTAACATATGGATTTGAAAGGGCACATTTCAAAGATAACAAAACCTAACTTTACCCTTCATGTATCTAAGCTGCATGCAAGTGAATTATTTCACTTGGTGTCTAAGTCATGAAACAGAAGATATGTAATTTTATCCAGTGGAACATAGATCCAGTGCCCTGAAACACAAAATTTTGTGTTCAAATCCTATTAAATTGATATCTTAAGCAAATTATTTAATTTTTAATGAATTATCTTTATGGATCTTTCCTACTTGATTATCTATATTATGCATATATATATATATATCATAGGTTAGCTATTATAATTTATAATTATATTAATTGCTATTATCATTTAATAATTTTGGAAACAGACAACTGATTAAATATAATTTCTTTAAATTATGGTCTATACTCAGTGGTTTAAGTGCTTGTGCGGGCAATCCCAGTCAGACACAGGAGATGGCAGTTTGATCCCCAGACCCACCCTGAAGGTAGTCTGGGCCAGCTCATCAATCAATTAATCAATCAATCAATCAATCAAAGTCTACAATATTAAATATAAGTGTACTTGTCTTTTTCTCCTACTCCTAACCCAAGTATCTGTTTTCACATAAAAGTGATTTCATTTTTCTTTAAAAATATGAAAAGTTTACATCTAGATATAAATAATACTTTCCAATTTTGGTGCTTTATTGCATTTCAATGATCTGTATTAGGAGGAGCATATAGTAATGAGTAGAAAACATTTAAATCAAAATATTCAAATCTATTTCAAATTAAGTATTTGAAAACTGACAGCAAGTACAAACACTTTTACTTGGCTGTATAAAAAAAAAGGCTGTACTAAGTTACTGCATCATCATAGTTTGATGTGAACATAATTGTGTTTATGACAATTCTGACTTAGTGATTAGAATACACTAGTAATACTTTCCTCCCAGATCTTTGTTTGCTAATGCTGCCATGACAAAATTCTGTAGCCTGTGGGGCCAAAATGAAGTCACAGTTTCCCACTGTTCTAGGAACCAGTAGGGCGCACTTCCAACAGACCGCTGGATCTCCACTTTCCCAGGCCAGCCCTGTCCACCTCTCCCACCCACCCTCTGCCCTCTGCTGAGAGTCCTCCGGGTCCTCCCAGCATCTGTGTTCCTGTCTCCTCTTCTAAAGGCACCAGGCAGACCACAGGAGGGTTCATTCAAAAAGTATCATTTTCATTTAATTACCTTTTTCTTTAAAACGTTTTCTTCAAATATGATCACATTATGAGGAACAAGGGGTTAGAGTTTCAACACATGAATTTTAAAGAAACACAATTCCATATATAAGTCTTCTTTAAAATTATTGTAAGTCATAAAATGTCACCTATCTTAATGATTTACTGTAATGTAGAACTGGTGATTTGCTTTCTGCACCTCTTTCCTGGTCTTGCCCTTCAAGAAATATGACTTTGCTTAGAAAAATGAACTGGCAAAATCTATTCTGTCTAGGTGCTTTAAATAACTCAGAAAGAGTCTTTGGAAGAAGCTCATGAATCATGTTCTCAATTTTACTTATGTCAAAACCCATTTTGGGACCCTTGCTTCCTGAAAATGGTTAATGACCCATGTACCATCTGACAATTCAAGATTTCTTAGACTTCTGGGTCACATATTTGGCTTCATTTCAGGGGTAGAACAGTCTAAAAGTTCTGTGGAAATAGGATAAATTGTCATACCATTAATAATTAGGGGAAAGAAAGATGTCAAAAGTATAGCCCAACTGTATGCAATTTGATCAGTCTCAGCTTTCCTTCTTTTCAGTTTTCTTTTATTGTCTTCTAATTTTACTTATAGAGAATGGCTAAAGGTACAGTGAGTGAGAACAGTGGGAGGATATTTAACTATAACATACCTTTTTGAAGTATCTCATAATATTTGTCTTTATTTTATATCTTCAATTTTTCATTTTATGTATTTAGAATATGGTCTTTTCTCAAGAAATGTCTCATTTATATGAAATAGAAAAAACAATTTATATTTTATAAAGTCAACAGTCTGTTGAGTATGTACTTATAATAGAAATAAGTGTAACAGGAGCTCAGAGAAGGAAGAAATTAATGCCAAGTCACTGAAGTTTGGCCCATGGAGGTAGTACCTGGAGAAGTCTTTTAAGGGTAGTAGGATCAGGATAGGTTTACATTGCATGAATGGATTCTCTCAGGTGTTTGTCATTGTCAAGGCAGAACTTTTCGGATAAAGACTAGGGTATACTCAGGGTATGTTGATTACTGTTTAGAAAAACCTGTGCATGTTCATTTCTTATTCTGTGTATTATGGGCATTGGTACGGTCATATGACATTGAGAAAAATTTGAAAAATAGAAATATGTTTGATTTCAATCTCTAATTTTATGAAGCAGATTTTGTTTTGTTCTGTACCACCCAAGTTTCTATGGTGCCCATTGGATTAGATTAAAGGAGAGAGTAGGAAAATGAGGGAAAAGAAAACCACACAGCAGTGCCATTGAGGCAACAGGAGTGCATATGCATTGAGGAAAATCGTCGGCAGGTCTAGAAGGCAGGAGGGAGAAGCTTTCCTGCATGCAATTTGCAAAGCAGTTTCTACTGCAAATTTCAAGGTAGGGAAATTGCTAGCATGGCTTTCCTTTTTAATTTTAAAAGGACTAAAAACAATAAAAATGATAAAGAATTTCAAAACAAGATAACAGGGAATTAGCAATGGAATTTTTGTTTTTGTTTTTTAAATTTATTTTCATTAATATTCATGTGAAAAAAATAACAATGACACAGTGTCACAACAGGTTAGAAGACCAGATACAATAATTAATACATTGCATATTGTTGTCTTTGTTGTAGTTGTTCAGAGTACAAGATGCAGACATGATTTCTTGTCTAAACCTCATTGGTACAGATCTTTCTGTTGCGCAAAAAGTAGCTGTATATTTAGTCCAATAGTCCATAACAGCAGTGGATTATCAGCTCATGTGGCATGATTGGAAGCTGTGAGCATGGTTCTAGAGTTTGTGATCAATTCATATCCAGATTTGGTAGTGTGAGTCTGAGAACTGCTGGGGTTATGGGTGTACAGGCTACACCCACCCTGGGGTATATAAGGAGAAGACAGACTTGCTTTCTGTGGCTGAACCCATTATTGACACTACTTTTTTTGGCCTTTGCTGTTTTCAGCCGCCATGAACGGTGGCCTTCTGCTATGTTTTCTCTCTGCCTTGGAGCCAGCTGATTATAGACTGAAACTTCCACTAACTATTGTCTAAAAAGTCTTTCCTTCTTCAATTTTGGGTGTTGGGTGTTTCACTGAAATACCATACTTATACTTTCATGCTCTTTGTTCACCAGATATTTACATAGTAATTACCTTGTGTCAGGTACTGTTCCAGGTTCTTTACAAATATTAACATTAAAAACCATCCAAGGGTCGGCAGTATAGCTCAGCTGATTAAGCACTTGCATAGGGAAGTGCAGGGGTCAGGGATTGGTTCCAGGCATGGTGGCACCTGCTTGTAATCCTAGCACTTGGGAGGTACAAACAGAAGGATCTCTATGAGTCAGTAATAAGACCTTGTACAAAAGAAAATCCAAACTTTATACTTATGCTATTTAAATAAGTAATGCATCTCTGTACTTCTTTTAATTAAGAAATAACTATAACTGAAAATATGGTGCAGCTGTCCAAAGGATGGATTACATAATATTTTTT
>PVJA010039892.1:0-18852 GCA_004027025.1 Myocastor coypus | reverse complement strand
AGGGAAGGGAAGGGAAGGGAAGGGAAGGGAAGGGAAGGAAGTAAAAATGACCAAGGTCGGGTGAGTACAGTTGTCATGTACCAATTTCCCCAGGTGAATGAGATTATTATGTATCGCAAACACATGCTGATAAAAAAGCTCAAAATAAACCTTTAAAAATATTTAGTTAACAAGTACAGATTTAGTCATAATTTAGAAAAAAAATATTTATTGATCAGAGAGACTGGGGCGTCAATCAACTTGCAAATGATACTAAGAATCTGATCTACAGCGCATCAAAGCAGAGCAGAGGTGCAAATAAATAACACTTACCTCCATCCCTTGGTATATATCTTGAAAATCAGAAAACAGAATGAAAATCGTAAGGCCCAAGGCAGATACCAACAGAAATGAAAATATATCTGAAGAAACATCAAATATTATTTTTAGAAGCTGAGACTGTTTCATATAATTTGGCACTCACTTCAGAATCAATTATCTTTGTTGGGCAAATATTGGCTATAACTTCAGATGTTTTAATGTATCTTCATATGTTTTAAAATATGTTCTAATGCTTATAAAATGAAGGTGATGTCTTAAAATCTTTCCTTATGTGGCTGACTATAGAAGCCTGTTCCAGAAATGGCTGGTAGTAACCTCCATAAGGCAGTTCTCTTTCCCTGAGGATTCTGGGGGCTGGGACATCCTGTGGTGACCACCTGCCTGGTCATCAGGAAGACCTCAGTGGTTTGTCATCACCTATCTAGCAGTTTGTGCCTGTGTGGGAGAGTCAGTTCTCTGCATCTTGCTCATTGTCGTCAGGAGAATAAAGTCCAGGCATCCATGATGGATGCCCTGCCATCTGGTCCTTCCTAAACCCTTCTCTGAATAGTCTTGCTTTGTACGACAGGGATGTTACACCTCTACCTCATCATTCCCAGAGACCCAGCCCCCAAGCTTCTGCACCTTTGCTCTCCAAGCACCCTGAGGAGACAGCTTTCCTGTCCAATTCTTTTTCCCCACTAAATGACCCATTTCCAATAGTCAGCTTTCTTTTCAAAGACTCCGTAGTGCATCTTTACAAAGCTTTATTTCATATGGTATACAGAGCAGTCATTTTGCATGGTTTTAATTTACCTGTCAGCTAGGCTGTGCCCAATGAAAATGCCTCTGTATTTGGGTCTCAGGGACTCTGACTGGAAATAATAAATGAGACACTGCCGTGTGCTTTTGCGAGGTTCCTTCTTCCCAGACTGCCCCATCACTATGCTCTCCTACGCTCCCAAGTCCTCCCACTCCTCTATCGGAGCTGTTAGCAGAGCATTTTGTAACTGGTGTATTAGAAATATTTTTGGTAAGACTTTCACCTTCACGCTAAAACACTGGGATGCACCCATCATGACTGTGATGCAGGTGATCCTTACAATCCTAAGTTATAAGGTGAAACAGTCAACTACCACGTTTTCTCTGACACTTTTTTGACCTCTTTTATTCCAGTATCATTGTTCTACCAGTGCTTTCTCTGCCCCAACTTTACACCTGTACCAACCAGAAGTCAATGGCCTCTGCAGCAAGTCCTAGTGTCTGAGGCCCTGAGAGTTTTGTTTCCACCTTAGGCACCTCGCCTGTCCTCAGAGGGTGTCCAGGCCTTGCTCAGAACAGAGCTTAGTGCAGCACCCATCAGAGGAGTGTATGCATGGCCAGGTGTGCCTGGAACAGACATAGGCAGGAAAGAGCGACGCGGGAACTTCAGCTCCTAGAAAAAAGCACTCTAACTAGCAGAGCACAAAGAAAATCACACTGGGTGGCTCTGTGGTTTTTCATTATTTGAGTCCCCGGGACCCAGAAACTGGGAAAAAGAGGATGGTCTCAAAAGTGTATCTGCTTAAGCCCTGGTCCTCCCTGGGTGTACTGTGTGCTACCTGACCCACTTCCCTACTGGATCAATGTCACCTCACTGACTAGACTTGTCATTTTATTGGTTGATATAGTTCAACGTAAGTCACCTTATGAGTTTGTACCCATCTCATGATTTTGCTCTGTCAGACATTCTTGGAGAAGTGGCTTCCTTGACAGCCTACTTTCTGGACCCCTCCTTTCCCTCAGGAGCTATCTGCCAATCTACCTTTTCTACTGTTAACCTCCGCTGTTCCTTGAAATTCATTCTTCATTGTCAGAGGACGCAAACTGGGTGCATGTGACACCTGGCTGGCTGGGAGCCGCAGTTCTCCTATGGCCACGTGATGATGCTCAGATGGGGAGTAAGTGAATGAAAGGGCCATTCAGTACCCAATAGTCTGAATATACCTCCTGGAAAAACAGGTGGACATGCAAGCTTGACCCCTGCCCTAAAGTACACGATGAATTCCTTTTAAAAGCATTAGAATAAAAATTTAAAACTAATTAAGCAAGAATCAGTTCTACTTTATAATTAGGAAAAACTTCCTGTGCATAAGAGCAAAGGAAATAAAGCCACAAAGAAATAATAAACAGCTCTTGTAAATAAGGGAATCAAGCGATTAAGTAAAAAATAGATTTAAAAGTGTGCACCAACGATTCACAAAAGGACAGATAATATGAAAAATTACATGATAATATCAAAAAATACAAATAGAAACTGAATAAGATATCGTTTTTTTAAAAGTCTCATCAGATCAGCAAAATTTTTATTTGATGGATTGATTGATTGATTGACTTATTGCAGTAGTGAGGATCAAAGCCAGGTATATTCTGCTACCTGCCTACAGTCCCAAACCTTTCATCCTTACTGTTTTAAAATTTCTAAAATTTTCTTTTATTTGTTTTATTTTTGAGGCAGAGCCTTGCTAAGCTGCCCGGTCAGGGCTCTCATTTTTGATGCTCGCAAGTAACTCAGAAGAGAGGCATCTGCCGCTGCTCCTGGCATTTGGATAGCATTTTTATCTCATGCAATGTGTGGCTAGGAAGCAAACCTTCTTAAAAAAAACAGATAGGAATGACAGTTGGTGTAAAGATTCTGGAAGAAAATTCAACTGTAAATCAAAAGCTATAACATTTAAATGCTTGGGCCAGGCATGGTGGCTCACGTCTGTAATCCCAGCACTCGGGAGGCTGAGGCAGGAGGATTGGTGCGAGTTCGAGACCAGCCTGGGCTACAAAAGTGAGCTCAAGGCCAGCCTGAACTGCATAGTGAGACCCTGTCTCAAAAAGACAAAAACAACAACAACAACAACAACAACAAAAAACATTTAAATGCTTTCACCACATAATTGACCTTAGTTACTCTATGTAAAGCAAAAATTCTATCAATGTGATTTATTTATACAACCAACTTTTCACAGCATTGCCTATAATCCCCAAGCGCTGGTGCCAACTGCATGGGGCACAGTGTGACCAAGGCCTGTTTGCCCAGCATTCCTTGTTGAAGCCTGGCATAAGCATTGATGGCGCGTCCCTCCACTCTCAAAATCGCCAGTCTTTGGCAACAGGACACACTCTGTGGCTTTCTTGCCTCTGACCCTTCCTCCTTATCTGGGGAGGTCTTCCTAAACATTCTGTATAACGCTAACTGGTGAAACCATCCCCTCTCAGGCTGACCTAGAAGAGGCTCCGTTCCAGTCCAAACCTTCCCTTCTGGAGTTTTCACAGTCCTCCCTTGCTTCTTACACGCCCAATGTTGGAGGAAGCATAGCTGCTTCAGAGAGTTTTTGTTTTGGTTTTGTATTCTGTTGTTGCTTAGCTTTGTTTTCACTTCACGAAAGTGAAACTACTGGGGAGGCAACAAGAATTCTTGAGCCTACATGAGAAGCAGGCTCCCCATACACTGACCCTTCATCACAGTTCTTTCCCTTAGCCTTTCTCATGGGACTGCCTAGGAGGAGACAGGATTCTGCAAGGGTTAAAGTAACTTTCTCAATGCTACAAAACTACCAAGAGATTCATTTGCATTTGAACTGACCGAAAATGTTTTGCAAAATAGCTTGACTTAGATGTTTGTTCTTAAAATGACATTTGATCTCTCAATAGTTCCAGAGTCAGGTGAGGATTGGTTTTAATTGATGCTTATTAAAAATAAGCAAATTCGTGCCCCTGGGCTCTGACACTGGTGACCCATTCCATTTGAGAAACTTGGCTGGCGTCATGCACTGGTTTCTTGCTTCCCTGGTGAGCTGTAAGTCTGAGGATGGTGGAGGCACAGAAGAAGTATTTCAAAAGAAAACAATTGAACTTCACATACTTACAGTTTGTATAGATAGGTTTTCGAAAAGGCTTGCCTTTAGAAAAGATAAAGGCTATGGTGATACAGTTCATGGTCGTTATGGGCCACAGCGTGGTGCTCTCAAAACTTAAAACAGAGCCAGGAACCAGAGTTGCATTTCCAGTCCAGTTTCTTCCCAAACTCACACTGGTTGAGAAATTGCTTTGGTTGGCCAGAAAGCACTCACTACAAAAGAATTGCCAGCATTCATAACATGATTTATCCAACTTTTGTCCATTATGGAAAAAAACAGAACAAATCTAATCACTACAGCAAGACCTCAGCTGCCCACCTGTTCTAGCTGGTAATGACTAAGACATATTCTGTTCACTTTTTGGTGTAATGATGTCCAAATGAAATTCAGAGGAAGCCAAGATTGTTCTTTGGCACTGCATTTAGAGCAAGTAATCCTATTGTGAAAGGTCTTGGATGAGAATTTTCTCTGGAATTCCTCTCCATTCAAAGCCTAAATGTATCATGTGACTGAAACATATGTGCATGTTTTTTTTAAATGTGCTTCTTTGCACATGCGTGCATGTGTGTGTGTGTGTGTGTGTGTGTGTGTGTGTGTTGTTTATTTGCTGAGCTGAGCCTCCATGCTTGTGTGCTGAGTTTCAGTGTCTGCACTCTGATGTTTTCTCCTTATTTAGGCAAATCTTCCTAAGCGTCCTCCAAGCCATATACTGCTAGCAAGTGACCCCACCCCCACCCCATCAGGCTGACCCAGAAGAGCATCCACTCCAGCCTGAGCCTTCCTTCCTGGTCTTTCCTTACTCCTTCTATGCTCCCTTCACTCCTAACATCAGTCTTTACTCCCTCTCTGTTCCTCAGACACCATAATTTGCAGATTCGTTGAGTTGAGCACATAATACCCATTAATTGAATTAATATTTATCCTTCAAATAACATTATATTAAAATTTCTTTTCTTGGCAAGTGAATCTAATGGGCCCTACTCTGCCCTCTGTAGCTCATTATTTTATAATTATTCCTGCTTTGTTGACTTATCTTCCATATGTGAGCTACGATATGGTATTTTTCTTTTGATTTTTATTATTGCTTTTGTTTTATTTATTTATTTATTTATTTATTTATTTATTTATTTATTTTGGGCGCCTTATACAATAGGATCACATAACAGTTACTCAGAAAAAATACTTATTTAAGATCTGGGCTTTCCCATTCCTGATCGATCTATTTGCAATCTTCTTCTTTCACTGACGAAGCCTACAATACCAATTCAGTTTGCCTCGGCTTTCTTGCTTGAAACTTTGTAATTGCTATTAAAATAGTTTGTAGATCAGAGTCATTTTCCAACTGGGAATTCAAATGCAAGATTTAATTCTTATTATCCTGGGCTCCCGAGGTTCCAGATGTGCTTTCCTACTGTTAACGTGTGCTAAGTGAATTAATGAAACCAGCAACCAGTAATCACATTCTTGCGGAAAGATGGGCAGGGGCTAGACACCCTGAGAAATGGAGTTTAGCCACAAAAAGCTGCTAGTTCTACCCACTTGCAGTTCAGATAGGTGGAGGGCAAGTATCTCACAGGCACTTGGGGACAGAAGTAGGGCTACCCTGGCTTCCTGAGGCTGTTTCCTACTTTTTTTTTTTTCAATCAAAATAGAACTTCTTTGAGCACAGGCACTGCAATGTGGGGAAACTCTTATTTGAAACTAAATGGGAGCTTACATTCCAAGGAATACTGGAGGTACTAGGTCTTGGATGTAAATAATAAGCTTAGAAATCAGTCCATTATCTTCAGCCTAGATGACACTGGAGTAAGGGGGGAGCTTGGGCTTCTTTATTTCAAACACAAGACCTCTTTTCTTGCCTTTTTTGTGGATTCTGAGAGACTTCCTCAGAAAAAAAATAAAATTTGAGAATCTATAACATAGTTTATTTCATCTTACCTTTGATTTGTCATTAAGGAAATTAAAGTCCTGGGAGATGAAGACACATGTCCTGAGATTAGTGTTTTGTAGATAGAGTTGTGCCGGGACATAGAAACATCTAATTGTTTATATATTGTCTATGACTGACTTTGTGCTACAGCAGCTGGGTGGACGAGTTGCATCAGAGCCTACGCAACTCAGAAGACTTCAGACATGCGCTGTCTTACTCTCTGCCAGAAATGCTCACAAACCCATGGCCTACAGAAAATCTAAACTGGCAGGAAGCTACAACATTCACACAGCTATTAGATCTACCCAGTGAGATAGATCTCTTCCTACCTACTCAATGCGGCTTCTACCATCTGTCAATGCAGTCTATTCTGTTTTGCAGTGTGGAGACACAAATTTTGTGGATAAACAATTTAGAACATGTTCAAACTGAGTTAGGCAGCATCCACGGAGAATTACTGTATCCATTTCAAATACTAAGAACGTGAACGCACCTGTAGCGGTACACCTCACAGTACCACGGCTGCTGCTTCACATACAGAAACGCACACACCTGCACCGCACAGGTGAAACAGGAGTTGAGAAAAACCGAGAGCAGCAAAGGGGGTGAAAGGAGCTGTCCTGCGGGCCGGTAGGGAGCCAGCTTCGGGTAGGCATTCGTTGAACTCACTGGAAGACAAATGCATCTGAGCCTCAGTGTTCCACAACAGAGCAAAAGACTGAGATGCCTATCACTGTATTTGAGTCTCACCTTAGGGTCCAGTGGAGCAAGCATGGGCTGGACATTGATGCCTACAGAAGTGCATGACTTAGTGGCATATCTGATTCTAATGCCTTTGTCTCTTTCCCGCTGTAGCTTCTGCTTCAAAAATTGAAGTTAAGCTGGGGAGATAGCTTGGTGGTCTAAGTGTCTGGCCTGGCAAAGTGCAAGGACCCAGATTCAATCCCCAGTATCACATGCCATGCCAGCAACCCAAACCGGGCATGGTGGTAGATGCCTATAATCCCACCACTGGGGAGGCTGAGACAAGAAGATCACTATGAGTCAAGGAATAAAAATAATAAGGAATGAAAATGAACCAGCTACAAATTCCTGTAACCAATGCAGTGATCATATCACTTGGTGCAAAAATGCTTCTTCTCTAACCAGACTAACATAGGAGAGTGTGTAAAACAGGAAGATGATCTGTCCCATGAGATAAAAAATACTCACATTACCCTCCAAAATTAATGGGAATGTGGAGAAGTAGCACGAGAAGAATAGGCTGGCATTTAGGTAGACCTGTCTTCATAAGCTAGGTAGTACATAAAAAGAATTTGATCAGTGGTTCATCCAACATTCTCTGATCTTTTCAATCTGGCAAACATTGTGGTAGATGCTAGAGGTGTATTTGGTTTCTTCCTGGATACATATCCAAAGGGGTGACTACTAGCATACATTCTGTTGCTATGGGGAAAAAACCCTAAAACATCTTACTTCGCTATGATGGTGTGTGAAAATATGTTATACTTTTGCTTTAAGGATCTTTTTTAACTTAAAGGGATCAAAAATGGTCAATTAAAAATCAACTTTAAAATGATGAATAATCTTCTTTGGAAGTTACACATTCTAGGAAGACAATGACAGGAAATGTACTTAACTTCTCGGGACAGAGCAGGAAAAAAAAAAACCTTAAGGAGGTTAGAACTAAAAAATTAAATTTTACATTGAAAACTGGACACCACAGTGCCTTGTCTCAGGTCTTGTGCTCCCATCTGCCACCCTTTCCTGTCTCACAGCTTATCTCTGATCTCTCTGACATGAAGAGGAAAATAGAACGTGAATGCTTACGTCTGAGTTCATGCAAGCAGGGCCAGGATGCTAGGGAGCCAGTATACAGTTTGGAATAATAGAACTCTAAAGTGGTTCTTGCTCCTGTTCAATGTGGATAATCATGGAAACGCTCTGGTACAAGATGAGGGTCTTGGTATGTTCACGCGCCAACCAAAGGCCCTTCCAACTAATTTATTCTGAAGCCCAGCAACTATGACGCCACTACTGACAGTCCAATGAGAGTTTTTCAGCAAGATGCTGCGCTAGTGAATGTGCAGTCTCAGAAGTAGAAGGACCATCGCCTCTTCCCGCGAAGCATCTGCAGTCTGGTGACAGGCACAGACAGACTGCAATGTAAAACTTTGTCCCCAGTTCCCATGGAAACTCCCCTAAAGCCCTGACATTTCCTGAGTGACAAGAGCATCTTTCATATTCATACTGAGAAGGGAGCCCTGAAAGTTTATGCCAAGACGACTGATGGTGGATCTGAAAAGAATTTGTATTAATATTATTACTGGCCATCCCCCAAAGGCCAACCACACAATTGGAAGGTTGACATTGTGAACCACACCTGAGCCTGACCTCTGGGGGAATTAGAAGGCAGAGATTACGTTCAACCTGTGGTCAACAGTTCAATCATGTTTGCTTCATTAAACATCAACAGAAACTTTGGTCTCTGTAGTTCAGTTTCCCATATCTGGCTGGCAATACTCCACACACTGTCACATATGTGTGTACCAAGACGTAGGACATCCTGACTCCACCAGCAAAGGACAGAAGTAGTGACGTCGGGACCCCCTTCCAGACTTTACTTCAAGTGTCTCTACCTTTAACAGGTCTGATTTATATCTTCTTGGTGTAAATAAATCTGTAATCGTAAGTACAGCGCTCCTTTGAGTTCTGTGAGTTGTAGTGAATTATTGAACCTGTGGGGTAGTGGAAACTTCTAAATTTATAGCTGGTTAGTGAGATTTGCAGGTGACAGCGGGACCCCAGGACTTAGGGATAATATCTAAAGTGATGACAGTTTTGTAGAGGCCATGTCCTTGCTTGCGGTGTTAGACTTAACTCTTAGGAGATGGTAGCAGAAGCCATTGGGTGGGGCTGGAGGCCCATAGAAGGGATTCACCGTGCTCCTGGACCCCACACATGGCTGCAGTGCATGGCTTTCTCTCTACACCTGGGATCCAAGGCCAATGCATCTGAGCACTCAGGAAGGAGCAGTGGGTCCAGGAGACAGGTGAAGTCACATCTCCGGCCTCTGCTCCCCTGGTCTCTCTCACACACACACTCTCTTTGTAACTTACAGCCTTCTGTTGTGTTGGTTTGTATAGAAGAACTGTGCTAGATCGAATTATTAGCTTCATAGAGCCGGAGTTACTCAGGCTTCACTCTGTGATTCTGGCCAAAGAGAGGTTAACCTTGGCTTCAAGCATTCCTGCATCCATTGCCGTGTTCTCTGTGATTCTCAATGGGACTGCAGCCTGGATGTCTATTTGCCCTAGGCCCAGAATGAAAGTAAAGCGCAGAGGGGACCCAAAACCAACCCCATAGCTTGAGCAACCTCACTTGATCTACATACCCAGCCAGAGTGACATGGGCGACAGTCAACTTGCAGGCCTCTAAGGAGGGGGAAGAGCTTGCTGCAGAGTGAAGAGAGCGCATTTGTCTCAGTTCCTCTTCTCTCATTACTGGGACAAATACCCAGAAGCCACAGTGAAGGAAGGAAAGGTTTATGTAGCTCACAGTCACTGGAGGTTTCAGTCCATACTCAGCTGGCTCCAAGGCAGAGAGGCACATGGCACAGGGCAGAAGCTCACGGAAGCAGAAGAGAGCACAAGCAAAATAGGGGCGCAGCAGCAGCAAAAATGACAGCAGAGAGGAAACCGGTCCCTCTGTCTCTCTTAGGTTACATTCAGGCTGTCTGCCCCCAAGCTGGCTACAGCACACACACACTCATACCCCAGCAGTACTAAGACCCATGGTCCCAGCAGATCATGAGTTAATCTCAAACTCTAGAAGTCCCCACCCCATGACTGCATGAGGCTTGGTGGGGACAACTAGACACAAACCACGATAGCATTGTTATGCAGCATTATTGTGGCGACACCTAGCTGATATCCTTACGCAGTACTGTGACTTTTTCCGTATTAGAGACCTCCAATAATTCTAACAGAGAATGCGTGTTTCCAATCATAAATAAGTATAAAAATAAATAACTATACTTTGTGTCTTAGTTTTGTCTTACTCATTGCTGGGACAAATACCTGATGCTCAAAATGAAGGAAGGAAAGGTTTATTCAGCTCACAGTTACTGGAAGTTTCAGTCCAGATTTGGCTGGCTCCAAGGTTGAGTGGAATAGGGCAGAGAGCATACAGTTCATGGTAGCATAACAGCAATAATCCCGACAGAGGCAACTGACCAGCCAGGGTAGCAGAGAGCAACAGCGCGAGTCTGTCTTTCTGTCTCTCTTTAAATTACATCAGGCTCTCTGTCTTAGCCTATCTGCCTCAGGCCACACCTATAACTCCCAGTAGCAGACCATAATCTCATCAGTACTATAGCACATAATCCCAGTAGATCATGGATCAAGTCTCAAACTCTAGAAGTCCCCACCCCATGTTTGCATGAGGCTTTTGGGGGAATAAATAGAGATAAATCATAACACCTTCAGACACCTATTAGGTTCTAAACAGTATGATAAGGGTTTCATGAAGATGGCCTGTATGTCCTTAAAAAACAATGGACAGGGTGAAAGTGTTATACAAGGAGGCTCTGAGAGGTGGAGGTCCTTGCCAGAGAACCGCGCTTACTGACAGAGAGCTGGTGTAACCTCAAGTCTGTCTGACTCTCTGCCATACTCGCTGTTCGGCAGGATTGCGCATCACCATAGGCTTCTGACAACAAGGAAAACACATGAGGAGTCCTGAAATATTGGGGTGCATAAATAGTAGTGGGGTGCATGACTGTTTATCAGTAGCCAGAAGAACTTCTCTAAATTATCCGGATTGCCTTGAAGTGACAAGAATATATGCTAGCACATTGTCTGCAGAGGAAGGCGAGCCGCTGAAACACTCTGTTTTATTCAGAGTACTATGAATCATTCCCTGCTCCGAGTCCCCGTAGCACATTCTTCTTAGGGCTGCTGGAGTGCGGAGTGTCTGGCATTCAATCTAATTATTAATATCTGCCCTCTGCGGATTGCGAAGGGCCTGAGGGAAAGAAATCCTGACTCATTCCCCTTTTCTGGCCTGCTCTAAACCTAGCACAGAGCCTGCAACCTGGGAGGAATTTGCCAATTCAAATGCTTCTCTCAAAGTATAATTTTTTTATTGTTTGGCATCATTTGAATGGCTGATAATTGATTCACTATGTATCACGCACCTTGCAAATCATGTAAATCAAACAGAAAGAGGCCCATAAACCCCGCCAAGGATGAATGCAAAACTCTAAGTTGCAGCCTGGGAGTTCTAAGGAGAAAAGATCTATACCTTCCATCAGATTCTCCAAGGGGTTCTAAGTAGAAAAGATTAGGCCTCGGGAAACATTCATGGGCCTTGAATAAGAGTTGTCTTGATGTAAGGAAGAAATTCCCTCCTGCACCTCTTCTGGATGCCGCTTCCTCCTGTGTGTTGAAGTATTTGGTCCAATATTTGGTCTGAAGCGGAATTATACCAAGCTCCCTTCATTCATAAAAATCATGGCTCAGAGATGGACATTAGGCCCAAGTTGTCATTATTGTTTTTTTTTTTCCTTCCCAGCATTGGCAACTGGAGCAATGAGAGGCTGAGTGCATCGACTATAGGACAAACAGCAAGGCTGAGGGGACCCATTCCAGTGTCATTTTGGGGACATCTGCATGCTGAAGTAGAAGTCAGAAGAAAATTATAAGAATGTCTAAACAGAGGAGAGGGTAAAGATGATGGTTTGGAAATCATTCATATGAGAGGCAAATCATTGATTCAAAATTATTCAGTCATATGAACATTGATAACATATAGAGAACTATTTAATAGGCTATGAAGAGACATCTCAAGCCCAATAATCAAAATTGATATTACTTACATCTATGCTCCTCATAAACCCTGTCACTGGGCTGATGCAATAAATGAATTCAATACCAGTTTCATGTTTTAAGGTGCTACATGAAACTCTCAAGGTTATTAATAGCTTGCAAGGCTGATGTTTTTACCTGTTATTTTTCATAATACTCCATTGTTGGACAAAGAAAAGTAGATGACAGTGCCATTCTTTTCCTTTGTTTCCTGTTGCAAGAATCTCTTTTCTCACTTATTAAGAGTTAGTGTCAAGCCTTGAGTTCCTCGATTGGAAATGTTTTATCAATGTCATCTCAAAGGAAGGACATGAACAATGCCAGCTCTGAGCCGCACCTTGCTTTTGAGAGAATTTCACTAGACTAAAATGTTAGCATTTGCCATCACATGTCAGAGACTAAAAAAAGTCCAAGTTTTACATCCATACAAAGCATAGCTAAGTAATGGAAAATGACCTTTAGACTTTTGTAAATCTCCTTTTATATTTCTTATTCATTTTTTATGTACAAAGAATAAACTACAATGAACACAGGATACACTGAATATGTTGGCAAATTTTTGAGGCTAGGATCTACTACTTATCAGGATATTTTCCTGAAAATTCTATGAGCTTCAGACTTTGACCCATTCCCAACATTACTTTCAAAAACTTCACAGGCAATGAAGTTGCAGCAATTAGGGTATGATTTTTCTCAAAAACTCTTATTTGGACGTTTTCACAGATAAAAATCAACACTTTGGTTTATTCAAAGGCTTACTTGTTAAGCAGACCATCAGAGTAATGGCTATATCTTGCATGAGATACTGGTAATTTCCAAAGAGTTGTAGTTGCTGAAAAAAGAAAAAGAACAAAGACAAATATGAGTGAGGCTCCTGTCATGGTAGTGTTTTATCATTTCCAACATTCTTTTCATAGTAGTTAGAAGGCAGCTATTATTTTTCTCCCCTAGCCAGAAGAAAATAGCCTAACTAAAATCCTTGGCATCTCATTGCATGGAATGAAACTAGGTTACTCTTTTCTAATATTTGAATTAATTCCATCCTAGCAATGAGTCAATCACTGTGGAATTAAATGTTCATTAGAATTGAATTTTAAGAGGTATTTTCAATATTAAAATATTGGTAATCCTTTCCCAAATGTAAGTTTATCCATTTAAGTGCGTAGGTTGAAAAATAAATCTCCAGTATGTGATAACTTTAACATCATAGTCCTTCAAAATCAAATCCAACAACTTCTCTGCCTTTTAACCTTTTCCCAGTCTTTTACCACAATTATTCCACAGTTAAAGACTAAGCCACTTCCTGCTGAGTTATATTTAGACTACTTTGAAATTCTCTTACACTCCAAAGGAAGAAAAGGGGCTTGGGGGGGGGGGGGTCAAGAGTCTCAGGTTAGCCAGAGAAAAGTAACACCTTAGTAAACGTATCCACATCTCCTTATTTCTACCTACACACCTCATGAACCATTACATCAAGTTCCCAAACACATGGGATCCTAATTCAAGAAATGTCATATACTGTAAGACACAAAGACCTGGGTCAAAGCCACACCACAAAGAATGAACCACGGATGCAAATATAATTAGAACTAGAAAAAAATGATTTTGATTCATACCCAATAGAGCAATGATGTCCCAACAAACTGGATTATTCCATACATGGTCAAGTATTTAAACACCCCAAAGGATGAAACCAGAGCAGCCCGGCCCTCTCTGTTTAAAAAATAATAATAATAATAAATAAGAGAGTAGGAAAATAAATAAATTAAATGAATACAATTATGTATGAAACACATCTCTTAATTGCTTTCATGTTTCCAAAGGAATTTGATTTTAATAGCCCATTGATATACATTCACTTAATCACTGAGTTATACTCTCAATAGTTATTTAATCATCACGCATTTATTCTTTCCTTCAGTTGTCTCCTCCATTCTTGAGTCTTGATTTACTTCTATGTAGGTCTTACATGGTGACTGGATTATACTAAATATTGCGGAGGATGTAAAGGGAATTAAGCATAGTCCTTTCCTTGAAATAAGATTACCGTGTGTACTATAAACAGCGTATAACACTGACAGGAAGCAAAATGCCCAGCCTTGACTAGATTGTGAGTCTTTGTACCCTAACATCACATGCTGCCTAGAAGTTGCTCTGCGCGCTTCAGAGACCCTTAGAGACATGTCATTAAAGGGTGCTTGGCACTTGCACACTGTCAGAGCATGGCTGCAGCTCCGATGTCTGAGACGCAATAAGTTTTGCTGGCTGTGATTTTCTTAGAAGAACCCAGGGTAGTCATCTGAGCTGGTGTGGAGACCAAGAGCTTTTAAGAACTGCAGCTTTGCAAGCGGATATTCCCCATTGTAAATTATCCTATGAGAGGAGCTGTTACTGTCTTAACTGAGCTCAGTTGATTGGTGACAGCCAAGGAGAAGACAGAGTGTCTGAAGGTCCTGCAGACTGCTTTAATCAGGGCTGAAATGATTCTACAAGGGAGAGACCCACACCACTTCATTTCTTGGCCCCACCGACTTGGACACTTGCTCAGTGCTAATGCTTTGCCAGCTGAACAAGGACAGGGAAAGGAAAACATAGCCAACTACTAACCACAGTGCCTCCAGCAAAATGGGAGAATTAGGCTGGGAGACAGGCCAGGAAGCACTGGCAGAAGTTTTCCACTCGGCAATGAGGCAGTGCCATTTATTTTCAACATGCAGTCGAGCTGAGCAGAGCAAGCCTATGGAACCTGCCTTGATCTTCCATGTCTGACATGAACATTGTGAGTTCACTGTTTCTCTATAGTCGTGTGTACTCCCATGTACTCCCAGGATAATAAGAACACAGAGATTCAAAGAACAGTGCAAAGAAAGCTCAAAATCACTCTGAAGAAAGTGCAGAGCATGTGTGGTCATCCAAAATTCTCCCAGTAAAACCATTCTAAGTAAGTAATAGAATGTGTGTGGTCCTCTGAGATTACTGCTACTTTTTGTGATGATGAATTTGGAGCTCATATTTATTCATTGTCCCACAAACACACTTTCAACACCTTGGTGTACCAAGTTTAGCACAAGGCATGGTGCTTTATAGAGAACTTAGTAAGACCTAGTCTTTGTCCTAAAGGACTTGAATAAAGCAAGTGGGTCATGTCAGATCCAAACTCAGACTTGTGAGTTTGGATCTATGCATTTAAAGTTATATCTCCTTGCTCCCCTGGAGCATTTCCTCAGTCAGAAGTGGGCAAGCAACAAAGAGAACAAAGGGTAAAATGGGCCTAACATGGCCAAATCATGTCTAAATTATATGAATCTGTGAAATATAGGAGCAAAGTCTCCCTGTCTTGATGCCTCACTAAGCCATCTGCTACCTGAGAAATTTTACATCATTATTTGTGTGGTAAAACAGAATACTGTGTTCAAAAAGGCATTGGGCCACATGTAGGAGGAAGATCCGAAGCTGTGCATTTTGGAATGATCAGGTAGGCACTTTAAACAAACGTCCAGAAGGTCAGCCTCCCCAGGTAAGCCTTCCACTCCTGTGTGTCCACCTATAACTCCATAGCTCCTATCTGAGAATTCCTGCCCTGTTTTACTACTTGGTCTCTTGGCTGATTCTCCAGGTACAAACCTTTCCAAACAGGCCATTTCTTCTTCCTCCACCTCAGAATTCCCTCTGTGTTAATTACTTTTCTCACTGATGGAACTAAATAACTAAAACCCAAAGTTAAAGGGAAAAAGGTTACTGGCTCACTTTGTAGAGGTTCCAGTCCCTAATTGGCTGGCCCCAAGGCAGAGTGGCCCAGCACACAGGCCTTGCAGAGGAGGAACAGTTCACGGTGGGCAGAAGGCAACAAAGTAACAAGGGACAGACACAGCCCCTCCTGTCCCTTGTATCTTATCCAGGCTACTTGCGACAGGTAGCACTCACCCTGAATCCTACTGCTGCCTTTGATTTTCGCATCACATCATGAATCCATCCCAGTTTCACACGCTGTAGATCCAGCTGCCTTTGTAAAAGTTCCTCGTGACTTCATGAGGCTTTGGGGGGTCATCTAGACATAACCATAGCACCTCCTACCTCCATTCCTTTTTAAAATATTTATTTATTTATTAGATACAGGGTCATACTACACAGTTCAGACTCACGGTGGTCCCCCTGTCTCAGCCTCTCCAATGGGGGCTGGCATGGCATGCAGTACTGGGAATAGAACTCAGGTCTTCATGCTTGCCAGGAAGGCACTTAGACTGCTGAGCTCTCTCCCCAGCCCTCCTACCTCCATTCTGTGTGTTTAAGTCGTAGAGATCCTTCTGGTCACTGAAAGCTTCTAACTTGGCTCAAGTGCCTATATCCAATAGCTGGAACATTTTTTCTTATATTTTCCAAGCTTGGATTTATTGTAAGCAACATCTCTTAATATATATCAGGTATGATTCTCTGTGTTGTGATTCATACACATATATTATACATATATATATATATATATGTATGTATTTATAATCATTTAAGCACCACATTTAATAAGAGCTCCATAAGCTGCATTGATAACGAAACTCAAGACCATTATTGTATAGTCACTATGGCAAAAGACAACATAATGGTAAAGGAGGCAATAGAGATAGGATGCAAAGCACTTGGAGAGACTGCAAAGAAAAATCAATAAGGTACAGTGTGCATTTGGGATAGGTCAAAAAGAGAAAAGAATTATTAAAAAATTATTTAGTGCTTCTGAGCCTCAAAGACTGATACTGAGGACAAATCCACCTTGGAGCACTGAATGTTGGGCTGAGAAGTGGAGCTGCTTTGGCCCTAGAGGAGGTGATTGCCCTGGAAGGTCCCAGCGGCTGAGCCAACTGCCTGGCTTAAATGAAGTTGGGGTGGAGAACTTCAGCGCTGGCACATTCCTTCCGGGGACCTGTTCATTGTAATGCACCAAGGAACATACTGTGGAATTTCATGGTTGTTTTTCTGTAGAATACTCTAAGTCTGGTGATAACTTGCAGACCACTGACCACTATGTTGCCAGCAGACGTGACAGGAAAGAACAAGGGAAAGGAATTTAGAGCAAAATATAAAACCTAGTGCTTCATTGCTAACTATGCAATACTAGCAGAGCTAAGATGAGAAATGAAAATGAGTGAGAGTTCTCTGGTAGGAAAAGAAATTATTCTTACTTCTATGTCTTTCCCTAATCAACTGTAATATTGTTCATGTAAAAGTTTTGTGTATTGGCTGAATTTCATCTTGGAGACCTACAGCACAGAGGAAGCTACTTGCCCATCCTAAATTCCCGAGAGAAAGATCCAGGAAGCTCCCACCATGTGAAACAGAAGACAGGGAACGGAAATGCAAACTGTAAATATTACACCAAGCTTCCGCTGTCTACACGACATATACGTGTATTTGCGGGGCATGCAAAGGTCACTTTTTGGAGGGTTTTTGCAAGCAGCGTTTTCCAGCAGCACTGACTTCTCACTTCCCGGTGCGGCGACCCCATTCACTGGCTCTCCCTAGGACGGAGTCAGGGCTGGCTTCCCTCTGTCCCCAAGGCTAAACAAGGATCCCACCGCCCGTGGGGCGGAAGCGGAAGGGGAGAGGCGGCTCACCTGATGAGATGAGGCACGCACTCGATGTTGGCCGTCTTGGAGGTGAAGGGGGACGCAACGGATGCTTCTTGTTCCGACAGCGAGATGCCTGCGTGAGCCATTTTCAAAGCCTGCAATAATCCATAAACGTCACAGCTGAGCCTCTCCTGATCGCTCTCAGTCACCAAGAGGCTGTCTTCATACTCCAGAATTATAGCGCTGTACCCATCCATCTCTGGGTTTCTATGTACGTTTTCCTTCCAACTAGAATGGCCTGCCTCCACTACTCACAGTCACCAGGGAAAGATGCAACAGCTAAACAGTGCGCCAGAGACAGAATCTGGACAGAGATTATCTGGGAACCTTCACCATCTCGGTCCTCACACTGACCAGGCTGCCTTTACAAGGAATGAGGAAACAAAGCTAATCTCCATCTTCCTTTCCTCTACTTGAGCTAGCCAGCCAGCTAACCACCACAAAGGACATAGAGCGTCGTCGCTGGAGGTGAAGGGGCACGCAGCGCATGCGTCCTACGCCCACAAGGGGCCTGCCTGGACCATTTTCTGCGTGAGTTCAGACCACGGTTATCACAGGCTGGCTGGAGCACACATGTCACCTCGCTGAAATAGGGGATAATTCATTTGTCATCGAAACTAAAATTGTCCGGACCATAGGGAGAACAGACTGGTCAGTAGACAGACCAGAAAGTTCCAAATTGTATAAAAATGTGCAAGCATAAAATGAGATTTTTGTATTTATAGAACTCTGTACAAAACAAACTACCTTGTACCATAGCTGAAGTATACTAGTCCAACAGAAATTGAAACATTTACTTCATCAAGCCGGGCGTGGTGCTGCACGCCTGTAATCCGAGCACTCGGGAGGCTGAGGCAGGAGGATAGGTGCGAGTTCGAGACCAGCCTGGGCTACAAAAGTGAGCTCAAGGCCAGCCTGAACTGCATAGTGAGACCCTGTCTCAAAAAGACAAAAAAAAAACATTTCCTTCATCCTCTTTTTTCCCTTTGTATTTTATATCACTATCACATAATTTAGAATTAGCTATCATACATTAGAATTTGTTGTACAAACAATTCTTTCTCCCTCCCATCAATGAACTCTAGAAAGCAGAGACTACACCTTTTTTAGCATTTGATATATTTGCTCTAGATTCATATAATTAATAATGTATACTCATTCTAGGTTTTAAAGAACAGACTAACAACTAGCTCTAGCTTCTTCTCATAAAGAAAAACTTGTAGTAAATTGCAGCATGAATGAGCTATCAC
>PVJA010039891.1:0-18864 GCA_004027025.1 Myocastor coypus | reverse complement strand
AAAAAAAAAAAAATGCTTAAGTACAATGCATGAAGCACAGAGCTAGATTGGTGAGACAAGCTTTAGGAGGCTTAGATTCAATAGCTTCCAACATCAGAAGCTTCACTTGTGGCCCACTGCAATTGCAGAACATTTGACTGTATATATACCTGCTTCCTCTTAGTCCAAAGAGAAGTATATTCTTTTCCTTTTCTTTTCTAAGCAACATCAATAGGGAGGTGGGTCATGCCCACACACTGTACTCTGTAGAACGATTGTGAGGACATTATGCAATATGTCAACTTCCAAAGAAAAGAAAGGGGGGGGGAGATAATGTTAATTTAGAAGGGTTAATGTTTAATTGTTTGATCAATCTTATATACCCATATGTATTAATCTAAACTGATCTGATGATGAAAATAGGTAATATAACCTGTGTTAAATTTAAACAATAAAAAAAAGTGGAAAAAAAAAAAAGTCTCTTTGTGCTCAGTCATTCTGATGTTGGACCATTGTGCCCTAGGCTGGAGCCAATCATATCCCAGGATGGGTCCTTGGTCCCGCTGTAGGGAAGAGCCAATCATATCCTAGGCAGACCCTGGTCATGCTCCAGGGAGGAACCAATAGTACCCCAGGGCAGGACTCCCACCAACAGGGAACCAGGCCATTGAGTTATGCAGCCAAGTTGACACAGTGTATCAACCACTACACTAATCTAGCTTTACATTTTATGCCTCGTGGTTAAACAACTTTTCTGCTGGGTGTTTAAGGGCAAATTAAAGCAAGACCTATAAAACAAAACATGTAACTTTTGTATCTCACAAGGTCAGTGAAGTCCCCATAGGATTTACTTTAAAACCATGTACAGTGCTTTGTAGAAGTTGTCAGTGTTAGCCATCTGGATGAGACAAGGGAACTGCTTAACCAGTTTGTTCTCTGTGAAAGCCAGCAAGAATGTTTTCTCTCTAGGTGACTCTCCTTAGGCATGCTACACATCATCTATCCCTTTCCTCAGTGGTCCCATAATCTCCTTGAACAGAAAAGTTGGGACATCACTGAGTTACAGGATGTTACAGCACAAGTTCTCTTATGTCCTGAGTCCTCACTGACCTTGAAGGTCCAGGGTCAAAATATTGGCAATCCTTGTAGCTACTCTTTTTCACTAATTTTTGTTCTGTAAAGTTACATTATTAACCCTCTAGAAGAGAAACCTCATGATACCATTACTCTATAACGTAGGTACTTGAGCTGTCTCTCTGAATATGAAACATCTTACACTTAACTTGTGTCTTAGTTACTTTTTGCTCGTTGCTGGGACAAATACCCAACACTCAAAATGAAGGAAAGAAAGGTTTATTTAGCTCACAGTTTGTGGAGGTTTCAGTCCATATTCGGCTGGCCCAAGGCTGAGTGGAACAGAGCAGAGAGTATCCAGTTCATGGCGGCAGAACAGCAACAAAATGGTGGCAGAAGTAGCCAACCAAACAGGGCAGCAGAGAGCAACAGCAACATCTCAAGCTCCAGTTTGTCTTTCTGTCTCTCTTTATATTGCATTCAGGCTCTCTGCCTTAGCTCCCGCCCTAGGCTACACCCATAATCCCAGAAGTACTTCCACCCATAATCCCATCAGTACTAAAACCTATAATCCCAGGGATCATGGATCAAGTCTCAAACTCTAGAAGTCCCCGCCCAGTGACTCCATGAGGCTTTGGGGGGACAACTAGACATAAACCATAACAACTTGGAATTGGTATTTTTCAATCAATCATTGATCTTCTAATAAATCCCTATACAATGTAATAAAAGCAATTACATATTTTTACATAGACATTTAGAAATCTAAGTATATATCAAATTATACCCGGTTGAACCTACAGCATTTCTCCTAGTGTCTTACTGTCATTTAATACCCATTTTTGTTTTCTTGTAAGCCAATCATTTACTTGAGAGAGAGTATAGCAGTAATTGAAATTACCTTAGAAGCAACACAAATCTCAAAGACAAGAATGTCAGGCATTCCAAGCATAATTTTACTGTTACCCACTGCTATACTCAGTGTGAAAAATACTTTGATGATTCTCAGGATCAGTATCGAATACTTGCTGTATATAAGTGCATGGTTTTGCTCCTGCAATGTTTCCTATCTTTTCTGTTTTCAGTCTCTTCATTGTTTAATGATTAAGTCCTTGGTTTTCATTCAGCTATGTTATGCCTTTCCATTTTTATTTCTTCTTCTGAGTTCTTATACTAGGGATATTGTACAATATTTACAAATGTATGCTTGGTTTGTTTCACTTACGAGTATACATTCAAGATACATCCACTTATACATGAAGTATTCTAGTTTATCTTTCTTTATAGCTGAGTAATATTCTATTGTATAAAACATACCACATCTTTTTCAGCCATTTTTCAGATGATGGGCATTTTGGTTGTTTCCAAGATTTGGCTATCACAAATTGTGCTGCTGTTAACATAGGTGCACAGATGTCACTATGATATATTTTCAGTTCTGCTGGGAAAACTCCCTGTAGAGGGATAGCTGGATTGAATGGGATTTCCAGCTCGTTTTTTAAGGAGTCTCCACACTGCTATACATAATGGTTGCACCAGTCTGCATCCCCACCGGTAGTGGAGAAGTGTTCCTTTTCCCCCACAGCCTCTCCAACATTTGTTGTTGGTTGATTTCTTTACAGTAGCCATTCTTTCTGGGGTGAGAATGTATCTAAGTGTTGTTTTAATTTGCATTCCACGAATGATTAATGATGTGGAGCTTTTCTTCGTGTATTTATAGGCTTGTTGAATTTCTTTTTCTGAGAAGTGTGTGTTCATCTCAGATGCCCATTTCTGGATTGGGTCATTGAATTTTGGGACCCTAATGGTTTTTCATTCTTTATTAATTCTAGATAGAAGACTTTTGTCTGAATACTTGCATGTTAAAATTTTTTTGACATTGGTAGCTTGTCTTTTCACTCGGATGCTGATTACTGTTGATGTGCAAAAATTTCTCAGCAGAGGAGGTCCAATTTTTCATTCTTTCAAATGTTAAAAATGCATTTTGATTTTTGTCCATGAATTCTTTGCCTACTCAGATGTCGTCCAGATTTTCTCCGATTTTTTCTTCCAGGATATTTGATGTTTCCCTTTTAACATTTATATCTTTAATCCATTTTTATTTTAGTTTAGTTTAGTGCAGGGTGATGCATCTAGGTAAAGTTCTAGTTTTTGGCATATGGAGAGCCAGTTTTTGCAGCACCATTTGTTAAAGAGCCAATCTTTCTTGCAATAAACATGTTCGGTCCCTTTATCGAAGATAAGGTGGCTGAGTGTGTTTGTATTTGCTTCTCCATCTTCTAATTTATTCCATTCACCCTCAGGTCTACTTTTTGCCAATACCATGCTGCTTTTATCACTGTAGCTCTATAATGTAACTTTAGGTCAGGAATTGTAATGCCTCCTGCCTAGTCTTTCCTGCCCAGGATTGTCTTTGTAATTCTGGGTCTTTTTTAGTTCCAAATAAGTTTTACAAATGGTATCTCCAGGTCTGTGGAGGTATGTTTATGGTATTTTGAAAGGGATTGCATTAAAACTATAATAATTTGGGAAGTATAGCCATCTTCAAAATGTCAGTTCTTCCTATCCAGGAGCAGGGAATATCTTTCCATTTTCTTAAATCCTCTAGGCTCTCTTTTTTCAGAGTACTGTAGTTTTCATTGAATAGGTCTTTTACTTCTTTAGTTAGGTTAATTCCTAAGTATTTCATTTTCTTTGGTTCTATCATTAAAAGTATTGTTTTTCTAATTTCCCTCTCAGTGTGTTTGTTATCTTATAGAAGAACACTACTGACTTTTGTGTGTTGACTTTGTACCCTGCTGTGCTACTATATTTGTGTGTTAATTCTGTAAGCTTTTTGTTTGAGTTTTTTGGGACTTCCAAGTAGAGTATCATGTCGTCTGCAAATAATGATAGTTTAAATTCTTCTTTACGTATTCTTGTTCCTTTCATTTCTCTCTCTTGTCTATTCCAGAACTATGTTGAATAGGAGTAGCCATAGAGGACATCCTTGCCTTTTACCAGATCTCAGAGTAAAAGACTTCAGCTTTTCCTCATTTAGAATTATGTTCGCTGTTGGAATGCCATAGATGGCTCTTATCAAATTGAGGTAGAGGCCCTCTATTCCAATTTTCTGTAGGACTTTCAACATGAATGAGTGTTGGACTTTGACAAAAGCATTTTCTGCATCATTTGAGATGATCATGTGATTTTTGGATTCAGCACTGTTGATATACTCTATTACATTTATAGATTTGCATATATTAAACCACTCTTGCATCCCTGGGATGAATCCTACCTGATCATGATGTATAATCTTCTTGATGATTTGTTTTATTCTAGTGGCGAGGATTTTATTGAGAATTTTTGCATCTATGTTCATGAGAGAAATTGGCCTGTAGTTTTTGTTTGTTTGTTTGTTTGTTTGTTTTTTACTTGCATCTCTCTCTGGTTTTGGTATAAGTATAATTCTTGCCTCTAGGAATAATTTTGGGAGAATCATTTCCTTTTCAATTTCATTGAAGTGTTTGAGGAGTTTTGGGATTATGTCTTCTGTTTATCTCTTATAGAATTTAGTGGTGAATAAGTCAGGACCTGAACTTTTCTTTGTCAGTATACTTTTTATTCTGTTTTGTATTTCATTGGCTGTTATTGGATTATTGAGAGTTCTTCTATTTTTTGATTCAGTTTTGTACCTTTCTAGGAATCTATGCATTTCATCTGTGTCTTTAATTCTGTGAGAGTAAAGATTCTCAAAGTGGCTATTTATGATTCTCTGAAGCTCTTCTAGGTCTATAGTCATTTCGCCCTTTTCATTCCATATTGCTTGAATTTAAATTCATTCTTTTTATGATGAGGCTAGCTAGGAGGTTATCAACTTCATTTTATCTTTCAAAGAACCAGCTTTTGATTCATTAATTCTTTGTATTGTTTTTTTTTTTTTTTGTCTCAATTCAATTAAGTTCTACTCTACTCCTTATGATTTTATCCCATCTTTGGGCTTTGAGTTTCGTTTGCTCTTCCTTTTCTAGTTGGTTTAGATGCTGCATGAGAGTATTCATTCGTTCTCATTCTGTTTTCTTAACGTGTGAGTTCAGCGCTAAGAACTGCTTTGATTGTATCCCATAAATTCCAGTAGGTTGTGTTTGAATTTTCATTAAATTGTAGCTATTGTTTAATTTCTTGTTTAATTTCATCTGTAACCCACTGGTTGCTGAGGAGGATATTGTTTAATTTCCATGTATTTCTGTGGTTCTTGTGATTTCTGTTGTCATTTATTTCCAGCTTCATTGCACTGTAATCAGATAATATGCATGGAATAATTTCTGTTTTCTTGCATATACTTAAGCATGACCTCTGTACTATATGTGGTCTATCTTGGAAAATGTCCTGTGTGCAGCAAAAAAAAACATGTATTCAGAAATGGTTGTGTGAACACTCTGTGAATGTCCACTAAGTTGAGTTGTTCCAAAATCTGGTTCAGTTCTGCTATTTCGTTCCTAACTTTTTGTCTGCCTGACCGATCTTTTTTGGATAAAGAGATGTTAAGGTCTTGTGTTAAGATTGTGGTATTGGATATTAGATTTTTTCATGTGCATTAAGATTTGTGTTATATAACTTGGTGCTCCCGTGTTAGGTGCATACACATTTATGAGTGTTGCCACTTCATTTTCAGTTTTTCCCCTAACCGATATGTAGTGGACGTCTTTATTTCTTTATTTTGCTTGATCAATCTTGAAGTTTAGACTGTCTACAAACAAGATTACTATGAGTGCTTTTTTTTTTTTTTTTTTGAGATGCTGGGTCATGTAAGTATTGTTTTCCACCCTTTAACTTTTAGCCTATGAGTTTCTCTATGAGATAAGTGTGTTTCATATATACAGATAAGGCTGAGTTTTGCTTCTTTGTCCACTCTGCCAATCTATATCCTTTAATTGGAGAATAGAGTCTATTACATTGATGGCTCTAATTGAAAAGTAATGACTTATTATTGCCATGTCTTCTACTTGCTACTGTTACTCCTTTTTGTCCTCTGTAATTGGTTGCCCTATTTGATGGGTTCTTTCTGGTCTCATTTGTATAGTTCGGGTCATTTTAGTGCCTCTCTAAAAAATTTTTTTAGCAGTCTGTGTAGGATTGGCTTTGACATCATTAAATTCTTTAGTTGATCCTTGTCATGGAAGTATTTCACTTCTCCTCATACCTGAAAGAGCGTTTGCGGGGTATAACAGTTTGGGCTGGAATTTGTTTTCTTTTCATTTTTTTTTCTTTTTCATTAATGTAGTACCTTTATTTCTTTTTTAAAATTACTTTTAATAAGAAGTATCAATATGATAGTTTCACAACACATTAGTGCATTTGCAATAATTGACACATTGCATATTGTCCTCACAATAGGAATGCAGAGCATAGGGTGTGGACATGATACATTTTCTAATTGATATTTGTAAGGAAAGAAGAAAAAATTCTTCTCTTTGAACTGAAAGGAAGTAGATGTATACATAGTCTAATGTTCCATAATTGCAGTGGGTTACCGGTGAAACTCGCAATGTTGGAGGTTGTTGATTTAAGCTTCTTACACCTCATCATACTAATCTACTTCTGTGTTCTATGCCTCATAATTAAGCTTTTCCATTGGGTGATCAAGGGCAAGTTAAAGCAAAACCTGCATAACAAAATATTCATCTTTTGTATTTTCCAAGGTCAAATCCCCTCAGGATTAACTTTGGAACCACGTACAGTGCTTTGTAGAACTGTTGTCACTGTCAGCCTTCAGAATGAGTCACAGCCATTCCTTGATCAGTTTGCTTTCTGTGAAAGCCTGAGAGAATGTTTTTCTCTCAGTGACTCTCCTTAGCCACACTATAGTTCATTTATCCCTTTCCTCTGAGGTCCGATAATCTCCTTGACCAGAATATTCGGGACACCTCTGATTTATGGGATGTTAAAACACAGGTTCTCTTTATGTCCTGAGTCCTTACTGATCTTGAAGGGCTAGGGCCAAAATATTGGTTATCCTTATCGCCCTTCTTTTTCTCCAGTTTTTGGTCTGTTAACTTACATTTACAACCCTCCAGCAGAGAAGCTTCATGATACTATCACTCTATAACATAGGTAATTGAGTTTAACATCACTGGCTTTCTGAATATCAAACATCTTTGACTTAGCTTGAAATTGATATTTTTCTGACAGTCATTGATATTCTAATACCTCTCTATAGAATGTGATAAAAGCAGTTATGTATTTTTACGCAGACGTTTAGAAATCCAAAAATGTACAAAATTTAGCTTGTCAAGCCTATGGCATTTTGCTCAGTGTCTTACTCTCAATACCTTTTTTTTTTTCACCAACCATTTACTTGAAAGAGTATAACAGTTACTGAGTTTACATTGGGAAGAGCACACATCAAAAAGAGGAGAATGACATGCATTCCAATCATAGTTTTAGTGTTTCATGGTGCTATGATCATAGTGATGAACATTTTGAAGGTTCTTAGGACCAACATCTGATTCATCCTGCATACATAAGTGCATGGTTTTGATCCTGCTAAGTTTCCTCTTTTATCTGCTTCCAGTCACTTCATTGTTTAATCCATAACACATTCAGCTATGTTATACCCTTAAGTTTTTATTTCTTGTTTATAGTTCTTACACCAGGGAGACTATATGATATTTACACATGCAGGTCTGGTTTATTTCACTTATGAGTATGTGTTCAATATACATCCATTTATATATGAAGTCTTCCAGCTTATCATTCTTTACAGCTAAGTAATATTCCATTGTATAAAAATACCACATTTTTTTCAACCGTTCTTCAAATGATGGGCATTTTGGTTGTTTCCAAGATTTGGCTCATACAAATAGGGCTGCTATAAACGTAGGGGCACAGATATCGCTATGATATGATATTTCCAGTTCTTCAGGGAAAAGTCCCACTAGGGGAATAGCTGGATTGAATGGGATTTCCAGTTCTATTTTTTTAAGGATCCCCACACCGCTTTCCATAATAGTTGCACCAATGTAAATTTCCACCAACAGTGGAGAAGGGTTCCTCTTTCCACACAGCCTCTCCATTTGTTGTTGATTGATTTCTTTATGGTAGCCATTCCTTCTGCCATGAGATGGTATCTCGGTGTTGTTTTAATTTGCATTTCCCAAATGGCTAATGATGTGGATCATTTCTTCATGTATTTATAGGCTTGCTGAATTTCTTTCTCTGAGAAGTGTGTGTTCATCTCAGATGCTCATTTGTGGATTGGGTCTTTGAATTTTGGAACCCTAATGGTTTTTCGTTCCTTATTAATTCTAGATAGTAGACCTTTGTCAGAATACTTATTAGTTAAAGTCTTTTCAAAATTTGTGGGTTATCTGTTCAGTCTGTTGATAATGTCCTTTCACGTGCAAAAACTTCTTAGCCGGAAAAGGTCCCATTTTTTGATGTTTTCAAGTGTTAAATGAACATTTTGATTTGTTTTTCCATGAGCTTTATGCCTACCCTGATGTCTCCATGATTTTCTCCCATTTTCTCTTCCAGCATATTTAGTGTTTCTCTTTTAATGTTTAGATTTTAACCCTTTTTTTTTTTTTTTTTTTTTTTTTTTTTTTTTTTTTTTTTTTTTTTTTTTTTTTTTTTTTTTTTTTTTTTTTTTTTTTTTTTTTTTTTTTTTTTTTTTTTTTTTTTTTTTTTTTTTTTTTTTTTTTTTTTTTTTTTTTTGTCTTTTTGAGACAGAGTCTTGTTATGCAGTTCAGGCTGGCCTTGAGCTCAGTTTTGTAGCTCAGGCTGGTCTCGAACTCGCACCGATCCTGCTGCTTCAGCCTCCCTAGTGATGGGATTACAGGCATGTGCCACCACACCCGGCTTTAATCCATTTTTACTTTAGTTTAGTGCATGGTGATAGACTTCGGTCAAGTTTTAGTTTTTGGCATGTAGAGAGCCAGTTTTTCTACCATCATTTGTTAAAGAGTTTATCTTTCTTCCAGTAAAAGTGTTTGGCCGCTTTGTTGAAAATAAGGTGGCTGAGTGTGTTTGTATTTGCTTCTCCATCTTCTAATCTATTCCAGTGATCTCACGTCTATTTTTTTGCCAATACCATGCTGACTTTATAACTGTAGCTTTGTAGTATAATTTTAGGTCAGGAATTGTAATGCCTCCTGCCCTACGTTTGTTGGCCAGAATGGTCTTTGCAATTCTGGGTCTTTTTTAGTTCCAAATAAATTTTAGGAATGACTTCTCCAGGTCTGTCAGGTGTGTTGATGGTATTTTGATAGGAATTGCATTAAATCTATGTAACAGTTTAGGGAGTATGGCCATCTTCACAATGTTGCTTCTTGGTATCCAGGAGCAGGGAATATCTTCCTATTTTTAGAAATCTTCTAGGATCTCTTTTTTTTCAGAGTACTGTAGTTCTCATAGAAAAAGTCTTTTACTTCCTTAGGCTAATAACCAAGTATTTCATTTTCTTCAGTGCTATCATAAAAGATACTGTTTCTCTAATTTCTCTGTCAGTGTGTTTGTTGTTTGTGTAGAGAAATGTTACTGACTTTTGTGTGTTGACTTTGTAACCTGCTAAGCTACTTAATTTATGTATTCTAGTAGCTTCTTAGTGGAGTTTTTTGGGTCTTTCAAGTAGATTATCATGTCATCTGCAAATAGTGATAGTTTTACTTCTTCCTTACCTATTCTTATTATTTTTATTTCTTTTTCTTGTCTAATGGCTGTAGCTAATGATTCCAGAACTATATTGAATAGGAGTGGTGATAGAGGACATCGTTTTCTTGTACCACATTTGAGAGTGAAAGACTTCAGTTTTTCTCCACTTGGAATTATGTTAGCTGTTGGATTATTGTAGATTGCTGATTATTGGACTTTTCACAGGTCTTTTCTACATCAATTTAGACAATCATGTGATTTTTGACTTTGGCTCTCTTGACATAGTGTATTGAATTTATAGATTTGCATATAATGAACCATCCTTGCATCCCTGGGATGAATCCTACCTGGTCATGGTGTACAATCTTCTTGATAATTTGTTGTAGTCTACTGGTGAGGACTTTGTTGAAGATTTTTGTGTCTGTCTTTATGAGGGAAATTAGCCTGTAGTTTTCTTTTTTAGTTGTGTCTCTTTCTGGTTTTCGTATCAATGTAATACTTGCCTCTAGGAATGATTTTGGAAGGATTGCTTCCTTTTCAATTTCATTGAAGAGTTTGAGAAGTATTGGGATTATATCTTCTATAAATTTCTTTTAGAATTCAATGGTTAATCCATGAGGTCCAGACTTTCTTTATTGGTAGGCTTTTTATTACATTTCGTATTGCATTGGCTGTTACTGGGTTATTGAGAGTTCTAATATCTTCTTGATTGAGTTTCAGTAATTTGTACTTTTCTAGGAATCAATCCATCTCATCTGTGCCTTCAATTCTGTGAGAGTAAAGCTTTTCAAGTTGTTATTTGTGGTCCTCTGAATTGCTGCTGTGTCTGTAGTAATTTCACCCTTTTTATTCCTTATTGCTTGAATTTGAGTCTTTTCTTTCTTCTTTTGATTAGGTTGGCTAGGGGCTTATCACTTTTATTTAATCTTTCAAAGAACCAGCTTTTGGATTCATTAATTCTTTGTATTGTTTTCTTTGTCTCAATTGAGTTAATTTCTGCTCTAATCTTTAGAATTGCCTCCCGTCTTTGGGCTTTGGATTTCTTTTGCTCTTCTATTTCTGGTTGATTAAGGTGCTCCAGGAGAGTATTTATTTGTTCCCATTCTCTTTTCTTAATGTGTGAGTTGAGAGCTATATATTTCCCTCTAAGAACTGCTTTCATTCCATCCCATAAATTCCGGTAAGTTGTGTTTGAATTTTCATTAAATTCAAGGTATTGTTTAATTTCATCTGTAATCCACTGGTTGTTGAGAAGAACACTGTTGTTTAACTTACATGCATTTCTGGAGTTCTTGTGGTTTCTGTTGTCATTTGTTTCCAATTTCATTGCACTGTAGTCAGATAATATGCATGGGATAATTTCTGTTTTCTTTCATATTGTTAAGCATGACCTGTGTACTAATATGTGGTCTATTTTAGAAAATGTCCCATGTGCAGCTGAAAAAAATGTGTATTCTGAAGTGGTTGGGTGGAGCACTCTGTGTATGTCCACTGATTCCAGTTGTTCCAAGTTCTGATTCAGTTCTGCTACTTCTTTGCTAAGTTTTTGTCTATTTGACCTGTCTTTTTTAGAAAAGAGGATGTTGAAGTCTCCTGTTAAGATTGTGGTATTAGATATTAGATTTTTCGTGTCCATGAAGGTTTGCCTTATATAACTTGCTGTTCTGTGTTGGTTGCAGACATATTTATGAATGCCACCTCTTTATCTTGAAGTTTTCCCATAACCAATACGTAGTGGCCTTCTTTATTTCGTTTGATCAGTCTTGGTTTGAAGTTTAGACTGTCTGCAAACAGGATTGCTACCCTTGCTTTTTTCTGAGATGCTGGAGCATATAGCATTGTTTACCATCCATTCCCTTTTAGCCTGTGAGTTTCTTTATGAGTTAAGTGCATTTCTTGTATACAACATATTATTGGATTTTGCTTCCTTATCCACTCTGCCAGTCTATATCTTTTAATTGGAGAATTGAGTACATTTACATTGATGGTTATAATTGAAATATTTTGACTTACGATTAACATTACATTTACTTACTACTGTTTACCCCTTTTACTCCTGTGTAATTGAATACCCTATTTGGTGGGATCTTTCTGTTCTTATTTCTTGAGTTTGAGTCATTTTGGTCCCTCTCTAAAATATTTCTTAGTGCACTGTGTAGGGTTGGCTTGAATGTCATGAAATTCTTAAGTTGTTCCTTGTCATGGAAGTATTTCACTTGTCCCTCATACTTGAAAGAAAGTTTTGCCCAGTATAATAGTCTGGGCTCGAATTTTTTTTCATGGAGGACTTGAAGCTCTCTGCTCCATGCTCTTCTTGACTTCATGGTTTGTGAAGAGAAATCTGCCGCTATTCTGATGAGTTTTCCTTTAAATGTCAGCTGTCTTTCTCTAGAAGCTTTTAGTATACTATTCTGCTGAATTTCTGGAATCTTGACTATTACATATCTGGGTGTGTTTTTAGTTGGGTTGATGTTATTTGGGGTTCTGTATGTTTACATTATTGTATATCCGATTGCTTTTTTTCATATTTGTGAAGTTTTCTGCTATTACTTCTGCCTATATTCTTTATATATCATTTGTGCCTACTTCTTTCTCATTAATTCCTATTAATTTGATATTGTTTATTTTTGCATCATCTTGAAGTTGTTGAATTATTTTTTCCTGTATCCTAGTTGTTTTCAAGAGATCCTTTTTTACCTTTTCACTAGCTGTAACGGTGTCTTCAAGTTCTGAGATTCTACCATCACTTTGGTTCATATGTTTTTGCCAGCTTGTGTTTGAGATTTTATTTTCTTGTATATCTCTTCGAAAATTTCATGTGATCTATTTCTTTCCTATGTTGTTCAGTCAGGGAATCCATCATTTTTCTATTCTACTCTAATTTTTTTATTAATGTCTTCTTTAGTAGTACTGAAGTCTCATTGTAGTTATCCTGTCTCTCTGTAGTTCAGACATTATTTCTGCTCTGTTCTCTTCTCTACCTGTCTGTAGTTTTTTCCCTACTTTTGATGCTGTTGATTTACAGAGGTCTTTTTTAACTTCAGAGGTTATTTCTGCTCTGGTTTCTTCTATACCTTTCTGCTGTTTTTTTGTTTTCCACTTCAGAGTCTATTTTTTCATACATTTATTTATTTATTTCACATATTGTCTCTGATCTGAGTTGCTCTATACATTTCTACACTTGCCTTTCATCATCAGCTGCTACCAATTCAGTGGTTTCAACTGCATGATTCCCCATTTTTCTTCCATGGTAGTGTTTCCTATACTTGTTTTGTGTGGACTTGGGATCTGTGATTGAATCTTGTTCCTTCTCTATCATTTTTTGTAGCAGTGATCCTTGCACCTTGGTGAACTTACAGTTTGCACCTATGAAAATTTGGGTCTGGATCCACCAAGCTTGTTCCTCTCCAGACATGCCTGGCTGTGAGTTGAAGCTCAGGCAGCTGGCTACCTTGAGGCCCCATTGGTCAGGACAGTGGTTGGCCGTGTGGAGACGCTGGGTGGCCGTGTGGGGAATATGGGTGTAGTTGGGGTTTAAGCACTTGTAGAGTTGGGGGATGTATTTGGGCTGAGAGAGTTCTTACCTGGGTGACGTGAGCCCTGGTCAGGAAGGTGAGTGAAATGTGAGCTCAGGTTGTTGATGAGTCAGCGAATGGACCAGGGCTGAGTCTGCTGGTTGGCCCAGTCATGATGGTGGTAAGGTCTGGGCTGGGTTGATGGGTCATGTCTGGGATCTGGGGCTTGGTCCAGGCACCACACTGCCAGTTGAAATGGCTCGTGGGTCCTGGAAGGTGATAGGTTGAGTTCAGGAGCTGCGGCTTGGTCCAGGTGCCTCACAGCTTGTCGAAATGGCATGCAGGGCCAGGAAGATGAGGGGTCGAGTCCAGGAGCTGAAGTTTGGTCCAGGCGCTGTGCGGCTAGTGGAAATGTTTTCATAGAGGACTAGAAGCACTCTGCTCCATGCTCTTCTTGACTTAATGGTTTGTGAAAAGAAATCTGCCATTATTCTGATGGATTCTTTAAATGTGATCTGTTTCTTTTTTCTAGTGGCTTTTAGTATATTATTATTCTTCCGGATTTGTGGAACCTTGACTGTTTTATGTCTGCATGTGTTTTTAGTCAGATTGATGTCATTTGGAGTTCTATATGCTTCATTTAATTGAATGTGCAATTCTTTTATCATATTTGTGAAGTTTTCTGCTATTACTCCTGTCCATATTCATTTTATATCATTTGTATTGACATCTTCTTTCTCATTGATTCCTATTCATCTCATGTTGTTCATTTTTGCATCATTTTTCAGATGTTGAATGATTTTTTTCCTGCATCCTGGTTGTTTTTAAGAACTCCTTTCTTTTTCACTAGCTGAAAGTGTGTCTTCAAGATCTGATACTCTATGTTCAATTTCATTTATATGGTGTTGCCAGCTTGTGATTGTTATTTCATTTTCTTGTATATCTCTTTGAAACTCTTTCATATATTGCTTATTTCCTGTATTGCTCACTCAAGGATCCCACTATTTTTCTGTGCTCCTCTAATTGTTTATCAATATCTTCTTTAGAGGCATTTATTAAGTCTTTCATTATAGTTATCCTTTCTTTTTCTACTTCAGAGATTATGTCTGCTCTCATTTCCTCTCTATCTTTCTGCAGGTGTTCCTTTACATCAAATGCTATTAATTTAGAGATGTCTTCTTTTACTTCAAAGGTCATTTCTGATCTGATTCTCTCCATACTTTTCTGCAGCTGTTTTATTACTAAAGTAATAAAACTCTGGTAATTCAAAGACTCTGGTAATTCAAAGATTTCTTTTTTTCCTTCAAAAGTTATCTCCAATCCGAGTTCCTCTATATGTTTCTGCATTTGTTTGTTTACTTCAGATGCCACTAATTCAGAGATTTCAGCTGCATGGTTCCCAATTTCGTTCTATAGTAGTGTCTCCTGTATTTGTTGAGTGTGGGTTCAGGACCTGAGATTGCATTTTGGTCGTTTTCTATATCATTCTGTATAGCAGTGATCTATGACCATTATTGTAGAACTTTGGTGAAGTTATACTGTTAACACCTACTGTGGGGCTCCAGAGCAGATGCAGGAGCTGGTTTCTGGGCAAGGAGGAAGCTCTAGTGGCGGGAGGGTGCAGACCTAGTGTCCTGCCTACATGCCCACCAGTCACTAGCTGTGTGTGGGCGTGAAGTTCCAGTGGCAGTGGGGGAACCCAGGCCAAGATGTCCCATCTGCACACCCGCTGGTAGGTCTTTCATTTGGGGCTTTTTAGGGCAGAGGCTGAGTTTGCGGGGTGGGAGCCTGAAGGTGGAAAGGTCCTGCCTGTGCGCTCTCCAGTTGGTACATCAAGGGTGCTATGTGTGGGGGCTGAGTTCCATTGGAAGTGCAGGGGGGTGGGGCACAGGCTGAGAGGCTGAGAGGTCCTTCCTGTGCACCCACAGGTTGCTCTGAAGGTTGGTCAGGGCTTGTGCACATGGGACTGAGTTCCATTGGAAGTTCAGGGGGCTGTAGGCTGAGGCCCTTCCTGCACTCCCCTATTCCTTTTATTTCTCTTTTTTGTCTAATTGCTGTAGCTAATGTTTCTAGAACCATACTGATGGTTCTAGAACCATCAAGTGATACTGAACACCCTTGTCTTATACCTGATTTTAGAGTGAAAGCTTTCAGTTTTTGTCTACTTAGTATGATATGAGATTTTTGTCATGGATAGCTTTTATGAGATTCAAGTAAAGACCATCTATTACAATATTCTATTGGGTTTTTAATGGTGAATGAGTTTTTTACTTATCAAAAGCTTTTCATGAATCTGTTCAGATAATCATATGATTTTTGTCATTGGCTCTGTTGATACATAGTGCTTTACATTTAATGATTTGCTTGTGTTGGAAGTATCCCTGCATTCTTGGGATGAATTCCACTTGGTCATGATATATGATGTACTTCAACATTTTCTACATTCTGTTTATTTCTATCTTACTGCAGATTTTTGCATATATGTTCATTAGGGAGATAATCTTGTAGCTGTCTTTTTTGATTGAGTCTTTCCTTGGTTTGGTGTCAGTGTAATACTTGCCTCTAGAATTGAGTTAGGGAATATTGCTTCCCTTCAATTTCATTGAATACTTTGAGGAGTATTGGTATTAATGATCCAAATTTCTTGTAGAATTAAGCAGTAACTCCATCAGGACCTGGGCAGTTACATTTTCAGTATCTTTAATTGCTATTGAGTTATTCATAATTTTCATATTTTCTTGATTCAGCTCTGTTAATTCGTACATGTATAGAAATCTGTTTGGTCTGTATTTTCTATCTTGTGAGAATAAAGATTTTCAAAGTAGATATTGATGATCATCTGAATTTCCACAAAATCTTTAGTGATTTCACCCTTTTCCTTCCTCACTGCATGAATTTGAGTCTTGCTCTCCTTATTTTTTTTTTTTTTCTCTTAAGATTGGCTTAAACGTTTGTCGATTTTGTTTATTCCTTTGAAGAACCATCTCGTCGATCCATTCTTTGTGTTGTTTCATCTCCATTTCATTAGTTTCTTCTCTGCTCTTTATAATTTCCTGCTTTCTATTGGCTTTGAGCTTCACTTGCTCTTCTTTTTCTATAAACTTCAGGCACAACATTACATTGTTTATGTTTATTCTACTTTCCTGTTGTGAGAATTCACCACTATAAATTTCTCCTTTAGGACTTCTTTCATTTTGTCTCCTAGGTTCCAATATGTTGGGCCTACATCCTTGATTAATTGTAGATATTATTTAATTTCTTCTTTAACTTCATCTGTGACCTATGGGTTGTTCAGGAGGGTTTTATTTAATTTCCATATGATTATGGAGTTTTGTCATTTCTTTTGCCATTAATTTTCAACTTCATTGATCTGTGACTAGATAATAGACATGTTATAGTTTCATTTCCTTTGCATGTACTGAAGCATGTTCTGTTAGCTCAGACAGTCTATTTTAGAGACTACCCCATGTGCAGCTGAGAAGAATGTGTATTCTGATGTTAAGTGGAACTCTGTAAGCATCAGCTGAGTGCATTTGTTCACATATTTGGTTCATTTCTAATATTTCTTTGCTAATCTTTTTGTTCAGTTGATCTATTTGTGATAATAAGATATTAAGGTCCCTTATAAAAAGTACATTTTTGCTTATTTGATAATTTCATGTCTATTAATATTTGTTGAGTGCTCCTATATTTGGTGCATATATATTTGATTTTTAACTACTCTCAAAGATTTCCTGTAATAGCTATGTAGTGGCCTTATTTATTTCTTTTGATCATCCTTGACTTTCACATTTCCTATAAACACAATAGCTACCCTTGATTTTCTCTGTGATCCTGCTGTGTGGCATATTGTTTTCCATTTCTTGTGAACAGCATATTGTTGTATATTGTTCTTTGATCCATTATGCTAGTCTGTTTCTTTTCATTGATGAACTGAGGCCATTTACATTCATGATTATAAGTAATATGTATTGGCTTATCTTTGTCATATTTTCCTGCTATTGATTCCCTGGTTTTTTTTTTCCTCTGTTTAATTTCTTTCTCTATTTGGTTGTTTCTGTTCTTCTAAGAATTGTCATTTCTGCTTCTGTCTAGATTATCTTTTAGTAACCTTTGTAGTATTGGCTTGATGGTCATAAACTTCTTCAGTTGTTGCCATAGTAATATCTTACTTCTCCATTAATTTTGAAACATAGTTTTGCAGGGTGTCACAGTTACTCCTGTCTTATTGCTGGGGCAAAATACCCACTACCCCAAATTAAGGAAGGAAAGGTTTATTTAGCTCACAGTTAGTGGAAGTTTCAGTTAATACTCAGCTAGCTTCAAGGCAGAGTGGCATATAGCAGGGGGAGTAGTTCATTGAGCCAGAAAATCGCAAAACAGCATGAGCCAAAGGGCAGGAGCAGTGGCAACAGTGGCTCTAGGAGAGGCAGAGACAGAGAACAAGCTCTCTCCTTTACTTAAAATTGCATTCGAAGGGGCCAGGGATATAAGCTCAGCAGCTTAAGTACCTGCCTGGCAAACGCAAGGTCCTCAGTCTGATCCCCAGCACCAAAAAAAAAAAAAAAAAAAAAAAAAAATGCATTCAGGCTATCTTCCCTAGGCTGGGTGTAGCACTCACACCTATAATCCCAGTAGCTTTTACAACCATAATCCCAGCAGCACTCACACTGGTAATCCCAGCACTTGATCATGAGTTAGTCACAAACTCTGGTAGTCTGCCCCATAACTTCATGAGGCTTTGGGGGAACATCTAGACAGAAAGCATAATACAAGGTATATTATTTTTGGTTGGGAGTTACTTTCTTCCAAGACTTTAAATACTTTACTCCAAGCTTTTCTTGACTTGAAGATTTGTTCTAAAAAGTCTTCTATGATTCTGCTGTGCTTTCCTTTATAGTTGATCTGTTTCTTTGCTCTAACAGCTATTAATATTCTGTTCTTGTGCTGAATTTCTGGGATCTTGATTATTATGTGTGGATGTAGATTTACTTTGCTCATAGCTAATTGGATTTCTACATGCCTCACTAAACTGTGTGCCAGATTCTTTTCTGTTATTCTGCAAATAATTTCTGATGTCACTTGTGCTAGCTACTGCTTTTTCATTGGCACCAATTAGTGTTCTTTGCATTATCTTAAAGCTGTTGAATTGTCACTTCCTGGTCGTTATTTTCAAGAAGTCTTTCCCTTTGTGATACATAGCTTAAATCCTATCTTTGAAATCTGAAAGTCTGTCTTCAGTCTCATTCAAATGGTTTTGACAGCTTTGAATAGAATGTTAATTTTTTGGATATCTGTTTGAATCAATTTCACACATTCTGTTTCTCTCCTATTTTGATCATTCATGGTTTACATCTTCTTCCTATCATCAGCTAATTTTTCCTAATCATTCAATATTTATTTATTCAACATAAATTCTGTTTCCATATTTTTTTTAGTTTTAAATAATACAAAACAGTGACAGAAAAAAACAGCATTAGAAATGATACAAGATTTCAGTACACAAAGTAATAGGAATTCAACAATGGTTGCTGTATGACATGATGGTAACTTCAAATTAGTTGTTCAGATTACTGGATATAAATGTGTAAGATTAGTTTGAACAAAACAAAACAATGCGTTAACAAAGAAGTTATAAGAAAGAGTAAAAAATAGAATAAAAAAC
>PVJA010039890.1:0-18843 GCA_004027025.1 Myocastor coypus | reverse complement strand
GATTGTGAGGACAATATGCAATATGTCAACTTTCAAAGAAAAGAAAGGGGAAAAGAAAAAAAAATAATAATGTTGATTTAGAAGGGTTAATGTTTAATTGTTTGATCAATCTTATATACCTATATGTATTAATCTAAACTGATCTGATGATGAAAATATGTAATATAACCCGTGTTAAATTTAAACAATAAAAAAAAATTTTAAAAAGAACACACACACACAGAGAGAAAGAATATAAATTTACAGACCAAAAACTGGAGAAAAATAAGGGCTATAAGGATAGCCAATATTTTGGACCTAGCCCTTCAAGGTCAGTGAAGACTCAGGACATAAGAGAACCTGTGCTATAATATCCTATAACTCAGTGGTTTCCCACGTTTTCTGTTCAAGGAGATTATGGGGTTACAGAAGAAAGGGATTGAAAGATATATAGTGTACCTAAGAAGAGTCACCTAGAGAGAAAACCTATTAGGCTTTCACAGAGACCAAATTGGTCAAGCAATGGCCATGACTCATCCAGATGACTGACACTGACAACAGTTCTACAAAGCACTATACATGGTTTCATAGTAAACCCTGAGGAGATTTGATTGACCTTGGGAGATACAAAAGTTACATGTTTTGTTATACAGGTCTTGCTTTAACTTGCCCTTAACCACCCAGCAGAAAAGTTTAACCACAAGGCATAAAAAGTAAAGCTAGATTAGTGTGATGAACTGTAAAAGGCTTAAATCAACAGCTTCCAACATTGCTAGTTTTGCCAACAACCCCCTGCGATTATGGAATGCTGGACTATGTATTCAACTACTTTCCCTTAGTTCAGTGAAAAGAAAATTTTTGTACCAATAATGATTAGAAAAATTATCACATCTTCACCTTGTGCTCTATGTAACTACTAGGAGGACAACAATATGCATTGTATCAAGTATTGGAAATGTACTACTAACGTGTTTTGAAAAAAAAAAAAACAACTAAATAGGTATCCATCACCTTGGGAAAGCCAAGAGCCACTGACCCACTGCCTCCAAGAAAAGCAGCTGTTCTGTTTCATGTCTGCTTGTTAAGTGACTTGTTCACCATTTGATCCCCATTTAATCAATATTACCTGAGCAATTATACTTATAACCTTATTGGCTAACCATAGTTTTGTTCCACCTCATGCACACCTTGTAATTTCCCATTTTACCCTACCATGGGCCACCTTCACCTCCTGATTTTGCTCTATAAACAGCCTGAGAAAATGCAGGGTCTTTGGCAACCCACTCAGGACTCCTCTCTCTCTCTCTCTCTCTCTCTCTCTCTCTCTCTCTCTCTCTCTCTCTCTCTCTCTCTCAGAAACTTTCTTTCTTCCACAAATATATTCTGCTTTTTTAAAAAAAGTGTGCCAATAAAATTAAACAAAAAGAAAGACAGACAGAAAGAAAGAAAGAAAGAAAGAAAGAAAGAAAGAAAGAAAGAAAGAAAGAAAGAAAGAGATACTTTCATCATTTTGTGCCCAGACCAGCAGATAAAAGTAGGCCAAGTCCCTGGGGATTACTATTTCCAGTGCAAACTAGAAGCAGGCATTCTGACTTATGCCTCTTTTTGGTTTAATTTTAGTGGATCCATCCCCTCAAAAAAATATTGGCTTAAAGAACCTTGATAAAATGAAGCCTTCTACCCATAAAGCAGAATGCCAATTCTTGGTTTTCTCTCCTGTCTGTTCTTCTGAGTGAGTCCTCTTCTGACCAGCTACTGAGGCAGAAAGAGCAACCCTGAGTATCAGGCTGCTTAATACAGACAATCCCCAACCTCCTACCTGAAAACAATGAGTGTGGCCATTCCTCACCTAAGCTGGCTTCCTCTGTGGACCTCAGCCTTTTCCCTGTGAGGCGAAAGTGTTATTCATTAAAAACTAAATTATGGTTTGTTGGGGGTGGTGGTAAATGTCATGTGGAAGTGATTTTTTTTTTTTTTTTTTTTTTTTTAGTGAGCAGAATATATTCATTGAGGGAAAGAAAGCTTCTCTCTGAGAGAGAGACAGGAGGGAAGTCCCGAGGGGGTGTCCCCAGGAAGCTGTCTCTTCCAGGGACTTTTATAGAAGAAAGCCGTGTGATGAGGGGGGTCTAAGGTTGTGGAGAAAACATGGGAACTGGCTTAGGTGGGTATGAGGAGGTGAATCTTGATAGATTAAAAGTTATGTTTTTTCTACACAGTCAGAAATAATACACATCCATTTAATAATTCTTAAAATATCTGAGAGTATGCCTGGAAGATGAACTGCTACATAATTTTCCACAAAGGGAAAAGAAATTATTTTGACTGAAATGATCTGAGAGAGCTTCAAGTACATGACGATATTTAAGCTGGTACTTAAATCAGAAAGAGAACTTTTATATGTGGAATTGGAAAAGGGGAGTGATCCAAATGCAGGCATCAGCGTGCAAAAACTGCTGTAACGATATCTGAGGAGAGCAGAAGGATTCCTGAAATATTCTCCCTCTCTCTCTCTCTCTCTCTCTCTCTCTCTCTCTCTCTCTCTCTCTCTCAGTACATTTGCTTTGTATATGTATGGTCTCAATTACATTTTAGGTTTCACTTTTGTCTTTGCATGGAAACAGGCTGTGGATATCTCCTTGTGGGTAATTTCCTTTCATCACATGAGTGTGATTGGCGAGCTGGATCTTCTTAACCTGGCCATACGTGTTTCTAGGTAGAAGCATCTGTGTGGGTGTGTTTCTCTACAGACGTTTTGATCTTTATGGGTCTGTGCACTTGTAGTGCTGAGGGGCTGAGGAGGAAGGTGGAAGAATCAGAGGGGAGAAGCAGGGAGAGAGAAGTGTGAGAGTGGTTGAGGGACCTCTGCTCTGGAGCTTGCGTGGCTTCACCTTGTTACATTTCACACAGTTGAGAGCTGACTCTCAGATCTCAGAAGTTCTTTTTCTAATAATACAACAGTTGGTAACTGGTAAAAGGTTAGTGATTCCAGTGCTTTCTTTTTTCTTATCCATTATAATCTGTCTCCTGTATCCTTTTCTTCATCTGATTTAATTTTTTTTTTTTTTTTGTCTTTTTGAGACAGGGTCTTGTTATGCAGTTCAGGCTGGCCTTGAGCTCACTTTTGTAGCCCAGGCTGGTCTCGAACTCTCACCGATCCTCCCAAGTGCTGGGATTATAGGCATGCGCTGCCATGCCTGTCTGATTTAATTATTTTTGAATTTCCTTAGTTTAGTTATTTCTCTCCCCTTCCTTTTTCTATCCTTCCAGTTCTATTCCTGTTCTTCATTGGAGTTTTCCTCTTCTGTTGAATTATTCCTTTTTCTTCTAAGTCATGGAACTAATATCAAGCCCATGCACTCTCAAGAAACATGTTTTATTCAGGGAGGGCACACTCCTTGTAAAAATATTTGATTTTTGTCTGCACTGTCTGCATTAGTTAAAGAAGCGTACAAATTAATATTATAGTGACAAACAGCACAGGATAAAGCATTTGTTTTAGAGGAGGCTGAAATATTTATTTATTTATTTATTTATTTATTTATTTATTTATTTATTGCACTGTCCAGTTTATTCACTGATTAAACAACATTCAGGTTGGTATCTTTATATTAGAAGCAGCCTTCTGGTTACTATAGAAACAGAAAAACACACTGTCCTGGGTAGCTTCCCTTCAGCTGGAGAACGTTCCTTTTTTTTTTTTTTTTTTTTTTTTTTTTTTGCAAAACCAGGAATCGAACTCACAACCTTGTGTTTGCCAGGCAGGCACTTGTGCCCTTGAACTATATCCCCAGCCCCTCAGGTGGAGAAAGTAAGAAAACAAATGAAGAAAGCGCAGTGGTTGGATGGTGATGAATATAATGGAAAAAAATAAAGTAAGGACTGAATTAAGAAAATAAACAAGACCTGTACTGTCAAATAGAGGGATCAGGACAAGTCTAAAAAGGTGACACTAAGGTAAAGACAAGTAGAAGATGAAAAAATAAATGGCTCAGGTCCTCAGGCACAAAGGACAGACAGGGAGCTCACCCAGGAAGTCAGTTCTCAAGCCATTCTGTAGGGATTTGACATGTTCAGAATCCCTGCTCAGAGTAATATTCCTTGGGCAGATTTTGTATAGGACTTCTTTCCCAGTCTTACATTATCTTTTCTTTTGTGTCTCTTTGTGTGTGTGTGTGTGTGTGTGTGTGTGTGTGTGTGTGTGTGTGTGTGTGTGTAATCGGGGATCAAACTCAGGACCTTGCACTTGCCAGGCAGGCACTCCTTTGTGTCTTTTCTTGTCCTATTTAATCATATCTCTGTGTCTTTGGGGACTAATTTGTTTAGTTTTATTCAGCCAGATTCGAAAGATTTTGCTGACCTGTCAGTAACAGGTTGGCCTTTGGCCACATAATGGACAAGGACCATCTGAGGGACCATTGGCTTCTCCTGTGGTCATCTTTGTCCCAAACTGAGTCTCCTAAACTAGATGTGGTGGTATATGTCTCTAATCCCAACACTTTGGGAGGCTGAGGCAAGAGGCCCCAAGTTCCAGTCCTGTGTGGGTAACTTGGTAAAAGCCTGTCTCAAAATAAAAAGGAGTACTGATGTGGCTCCATAGCATCAATACTCAGGATAAATAAATAAACAAACAAACAAATAAATAAATACTTCTGCCTCCTCTAAAACAAATGCTTCACTGTGTATGTTTTGTCACTATAATATTAATTTGTATGCTTCTTTAGCCGACACAGTTTTACCAGGAACAATTGCCAATTGCAGCAGATGAACTTTTTACATAAACACAATTGTTCATTTGGAAGGAACTTTAGAACATAAAATGGAGAGGTTTCATTTCCGGTAGGAGCTATTCACTCCTTTCCTGTACTTCAGGGATTAATAAGACCCAACTTTTACTGAATCATTTCATAAAATTGTCAAAGGTCAGGCATATTGTTTAAACCAGTCCTAGGCACTGTCTGTTATACCTATATCAAAATAGATTTTCCTGCATCGAGGCTTTCTTTCCTCTCCTGGAAGTTGAAATGTCATTAAACTTTTATAGTATTCATATAGTCTGCAGCCAGCTCCTGCATGTGTTCTCTCTCTCTCTCTCTCTCTCTCTCTCTCTCTCTCTCTCTCTCTCTCTCTCTCTGTCTCTCTCTGTCTCTCTCTCTGTCTCTCTCTCTCTCCCTCTCCCCCTCCTTATGGTTTTAAAGATTTATTGAGAAAAAGTAATACAATTGTGTATTCTAAGTAATTAGAAGTATATGAAGTAATTCTTATGTTCGTTAGCTTTATTTAGCCATTCTATAATGAATACATATTTTAAAACATTGCTTCCTCAATAAATACATGCATTTTCTTAATTTAAATAAAATTTTTCAATTCTAAAAGAGTTATCCTGATAGCATTTTTTATGTGCACCCTAAAAATGGTATTTACATGGGAGCCTATTATTATGAGATTAAAAGAAATAGAATTGGTTCAAAGTCAAAATAAGAGCTTTAGAAATAATTCAAAGCCTCTGAAATTTAGCTTACTACATACAATATAATAGCAATAGATATAAGATTTTGGATCTTAATCAGACCAGAATTAAATCTCTCATGACTTAGATTTGCTATACTGGTTTTATGAATTAGGTAAAATATAGCCAAGGGAGCTAGCTCAGCAGCATAAATGCCTGCCTCAATTAAGTAAAATATCACTTTGTTCATAATTTACTTTAAATTAAAATATATGTATGTTTTAAGTTACTTCTCCCCAGATCACTCTGGTTTGGTCTGGTTTGCCTCTTGGAGTCACTGTGTTGCTTTTCACTTTGTACACATAAGCACATCTCTTGACCAGTTAGAATTCAGTTTCATCCTGAGCATAAACATCTTCAGTTTTAAGAAGAGCTATGTGTTCCCTCTGGTTCCAGAGACCCTGCTTATAGCCAGCAAAAATGGCCTTGCACCACAGTCTTCTAGACATATTTGGATGTGTGTGTGTGTGTGTGTGTGTGTGTGTGTGTGTGTGTGTGTGTGTTTTAGGGAAGGATCTATGGGTCTACAGGGTGTTCAGGGTCTCACTACTAGATCAGACTCACAGTGATCCACCTGTTTATAGCCTCCCGAGAGCTGAGCTTACAAGTGCATGCTACCAGTCTCAATTGCCATCTCAGTGTGCCCCTCAGGCAGGGCCAACACAGCAAGCCCAGGGATCAAATCCCTGGCCCCTGCACCTGCTTGCAGCCACTTTAACCCACTGAGCTATTTGGCTGACCCTCATATTTGCCTTTTAAAGTTCTGTTCCCTGCAGGCCTCCCCAGATTCCAAGATGGCTGAAAAAGCTGAAATATTTCTAAGAAACAGACACAAAAACACTGCTTAATAGGCATGATTTTGATTTACTCTTCTCTTTTCAAATTAACAAATATGCAAGTGCATTAGAGAATTATTTGACGTCTCACATTTGTTAAGATGATACATAGGAGAGACTCATGAAACAAATTAGTTGAATAGCTCTTGATTTTCTCTCTTCTACATTTTTGGTATATCTGTAGAAGCCATTTATTTTAGTTAAAGATGATATTAATAGCTATGCGTGGTAGCACACACCTGTAGTTCCAGATATGCAGGAGGTAGAGACAAGTAAATTCCAAATTTGAGGCTAGCCTGGGCAACTTAGTCAGATCCTGTCTCAAAATAAATTTGTAAAGGGTTGGGTAGGTAGTTTAGTAAGAGGATGCTTACTATCAAATGGGAAAAATCTGAGTATAATCCCAAATATCTAAAGTTGTTTGAATGTGATAGGCATAATCATAGAGCATTAGGAAAACAAAAAGATAGATAATTACTAAGATTTGACCTCCAAAAGTTCAGGCTGTTATTTAATTCCAATTATGAAGAATTAAGGTGGGGCTAGGAAGATAGCTCTGTGGCACAAGCGCCTGTCTGGCAAGTGCAAGGTCATGAGTTCGAACCCTGGTCCCGCAAAAAAAAAAAAAAAAAAAAAAAAAAAAAAAAAAAAAAAAAAAAAAAAAAAAAAAAAAGAATTAAGGTGGCAGAAACTTAATCTATCTATGGTATTTAGAAGTAGAGCCTTTGGGAATTGATTAAGATTTAATACTACCTATTCGATCCAGCAACCAGGTCCAGCCCATGAGTGAGGCCACCCTGGGGCAGCCGGAAATTCATTTGACCCAGAAACCAGGCCAGTGAGCCCAGTATGGAAAATTGCTACAGAACTCTCTGCAGAGAGACTATAGACAAGACCCATCCAGCTGATCCAGGAACAGACTATCTTCCAGAGTGGCACAGCAGATTCACCTCCAAGGGCTGCAACAGGAAGAAGTGAAACTCAGCAACCAGACCCTGGCCACACCCACCTGGATGACTTTGAACTTGGTAGATCTGGACCTGGTGCTAAGGTAGGAATTCTACCAAAGCTCTACACCAAAGGTCAGAAGATGGGGCTATACCAAATGACAAAGAGAAGAAGCAAAATGTTCTCTCAGGCCCAGAGCCCACCCAGAGCAAATGCAGGAGACACCGGCATAGAAGAAATTGGAAATCACACAACTGAAATCTCTGAGATATTAGCATCTTCAGTAAAGAAACAGCTGCAGAAAGGTATAGAGGAAACCAGATCAGAAATAATTTCTGAAGTAAAAAAAGAAATAATACCTATAATGAAAAACGTACTAGGTGCTTCTAAAGACACTGATAAAAAAGTAGAGGAGAATAGAAAAATGATGATCTTTGAATAAGCAATAGAAGAAAGAAATAGAATGCATGAAGCAGATTCAAAGTGCTCTGTAGGAACTTAAAACACAAACTGGCAAAACTGTTTCAGTGAAAGTGAAAATAGACTTTCAGACCTTAAAGATACCATTGCAGCTAGTGAAGAACTAAGAAAAGATCTCTTAAAAACAACTAGGATGCAGGAAAAAACAATTCAACATCTGCAAGATGATGCAAAAATGAACGACATAAGACTAATAGGCATCAGTGAGAAAGAAGGTCTGTACAAATGATATATGCAGAATATAGGAAGAAGTAATAGCAGAAAACTTCCCAAATATGGGGAAACAATCTGACATTCAGGTAACCAAAAGCATATAGAACTCCAAATAACATTGACTCAATTAAAACCACATCCAGACATATAATAATCAAGATTCCAGAAATTCAGCACAAGAACAGTATACTAAAAGCTGCTAGAGAAAAGAAACAGATCACATTTAAAGGAAAACCCATTAGAATAACAGCAGATTCCTCTTTATAAGCCATCAAGTCAAGAAGAGCATGGTACAAAGTACTTCAAGTCTTGCAAGAAAGCAAATTCCATCCCAGACTCCTATACCCTGAAAAACTCTTTCAAGCTCAATGGAGAAGTGAAATACTTCCAGGACAAAGAACAACTAAAGAATTTCATGATGACAAAGCCAACCCCGCACAGTTTACTAAAAGATACTCTAAAGAGGGATCAAAATGACCACAACTCCATGAAGGAGAATGGAAGGAACCCACCAAATAGGGCAAACAATGAAACACAAGTGAAAAAGAGGTATACAAAATCAGCCTTTCAACTATTCTTTTGTATACAGCAGCAGAATATGTCCATCATCACATTCTACAAATGGACTTCTCCTGCACGCTATGGGTCAGGATTATGTTTGGGTCTACAGGGTAGATACCAAGGAAATAGCTGTAGCTCAGTCCCACAAGTGACACCTGGCCACCAGTAAGCATCATGGACACTCTCCATGTACACAACATACTAGATCTTTGTGTGATATCCTATACCCAAAATGTTAGAAGTTCTGGTCATATATTTGCAAAAGAAAAAAAAGTGTTACATCCAGAAAAAAAAAAAAAAAAAAAGATTCACTACTGTCATTAGAGTAGAGTTTCAGTGGCTTTATAAGGAGTGAGACTGGAAGAGACACACAGACATACACCAATATATTTCTTGTCTCTTGTCATGTGATGCCCTATACCACCTCAGGACTCTGTCAGTGAAAAGGTTATCATCAAATGTAGCCCCCTTTACCTTAGACTCCAGAATCATGAGTCAAAATAAATCTCTGTCTCTCTTTTTAGGGATAAGAATCAAACTTATAGATTTGCATATACTAAGCCACCCAGCTATATCCCATTCTTCCAAAACCTCTCTTGTATGAAGTTACCCAGCTTCTGATATTTTATTTACAATAAAAACTGAACTAATATCATAATTTATGTTTAAGAAAATTAAGAAGTTTTCAAAATGGTAAGTTTATTGTAATATATTTCATATAGTATCTTGATAGTTGTATTTAAAAGCTTAAGATATATATCAATTGTGTACTTAAGTACTCATATATGCCTATATATAACATATGTATATGTATGATATATTGCTTAATATATCATTATGATATATTGCTATATTCTTTCCTTGCAAGTCATTTTGTATGTGAACAAAAGGAATAAAATTGGTTTTTGTAGGAGTCCCTCCTAGTTCCTCATTTTGATCCAAAAAGTCAGTATTTGTAATCCCAAAGTTATGTTATTGGAATCTCACCAAGGTAATTCCAATCTACCACTTCCCATGCAACCCACAGTGAAAATAAAGACACTAAAACATTTATAATTACTGAGAAGCCAAGGGGCTCTAAGTCCAGCCACAAAAAATGAAGGAGTGGCTTGAGGAGGAATGACTGAGGATTGTGGGAGGTAGCTGAATACTGTGAGCTGAGCTAGGCAGGGGACCTACATTGACCTCTGCCATATGCAGAGAGGATATGCAGAGAGAGTAATCTGCATAATGTTATTGAGACAGTATCTAATGTTTTGGGCAGTCTGGTGCTTCAGCTTTGATGTAGTCTTTCAAGCCCCAGGAATTCATAGCCTCTGTCTCTAGGCTCATTCCCAGCTGGCAGCACAGAGCATTAGCTCTTCATCCTGTCTAGACCTGGCTCACATGAAGGAGCATCAGGTGTAGGTTACCAGGGAATCATGTATGCCACCTTCAAAGACTATTACCAACACCCCAGCTAGACCAATATACATTGCTAAAGGCCAATTAAAAGGATAAACAAAAGTCCTAGCCAGCTCTGTACATATCAATACAAGGAAACAGGGTCAGGCTCAGTCAAAATACAATCACTCTTCCTTCAAGAAGAGCTGGTCAGGTGGTCCCCCACAGCATTTGAGTCTTTTTTTCCTGTTAAATGGTTAAATTATTTCATGTACAGCTTAATAAATTCCTTATGGTCAGACACAACTCTCTGTACTTTTGTTTTTTTTTGTATTTTTGAGACAGGGTCTCACTGTACAGTTCAGGCTGGTCTCAAGCTCAGTTTTGTAGCCCAGGCTGGTCTCGAACTCTCACCGATCCTCCCACCTCAGCCTCCCAAGTGCTGGGATTACAGGCATGTGCCACCACGCCTGGCTAATGTCTCTATGCTTTTTCATACTGTTCAAATTATTTCTTTAAAAATTCCTGACCTTTGTCAGAGATGAATGCTCCATTGCTGTTAGAGAAGCTATATCTAGAGAAATCTTTACAGGACCTTTTCATATTTGATGCCAGTCCAAAGACTGTAGGTACTTGAATTGAGCAAAATAACCCAATATAGTCCAATAGTCCATAATAGTAGTGGGTTATCAGCAGACCTGACAATTGTCCAGAGTTGTTGACTTGAGCCTTTTACAGTTCAGCATATTAATATAGCTTTACTTTTTATACCTTATGGTTACACTTTACTGTGAGATGGTTAAGATCAAGTAATAGCAAGATCTATATAACTAAAAATGTAACTTTTGCTATCTGATAAGGTCAGTCAAATTCCCTCCAGATTTACCCTGGAACCATGGACAGCACCTTGTGGATCTTTTGTCAATGTCACAACCATTGTTTGACCAATTTACTCTCTGTGAAAGCCTGAGAGAATTTTTCTTTCTAAGTGACTCTCCTTAGGCAACCATAAATTATTGATCACTTTCTTCTGTGACCCCATAATCTCCTTGATCAGAAAATTTGGGACACTACTTAGTTACAGGATGTCACAGCAGAGGTTCTTTTATGTCTGAGTCCTCACTGATCTTGAAGGGCTAGGGCCAAAATATTGGCTATCTTTTTAGACCATCTACCTATCAAAACAAAGAAAGGGGATATAAATAAATATTCATTTTGCTGGGAAAGAATATATATATATATATATATATATATATATATATATATATATATGATAGTTACAATAGATATACAGCTACTTTCTCTTAGTTCAGTGAGAAGTAACGTTTGTACTAATATTGTTTAAACAAGATATCATGTCTGCATCTTGTCCTCTGAATAACTACTATGACCACAATATGCAATGTATTAATTATTGTAATTGTCCTACTAACCTGTTTTGAAACTGTTTGATTGCTATTTTATCTTTTTTCTCATTAAAATGAAAAAAATAGATAAATAAATAAAATCTCAGACCTTAAACAAAGTTGTAATAATGTGTTGCTCAGCCCTTCACCACTGAGACAAAGTATCTGAGAAAAACAAGTAAAAAGAATAAAGGTTTATTTTGCCCCATGGTTCAGAGGCCTCAGCCCATGGTCAGCTGGTCTCATCCCTACGGGCCTGAGGCAAGGCTGAGCATTTTGGTAGCAAGTGCATAGTAGGAAGTGACCAGATAGCAAAGAGAGGGAGAGAGAGGGGGAGAGAGAGAGAGAGAGAGGAAGAGAGAGAGAGAGAGAGAGAGAGTCTGGGGACAAGGCCTCAATGACCAGCCTCCAGCCTCCTGTAACTGAACAGTTATCTTCTGACAGCCCCTTTGGTTGTGAACTCATTAAGTGAAGAAGTTAGTGCTTTCATGATGCAATCGCATGTCTAGGCCTCAACTCTGAACACTGGCACATCGGTGATCAAACCCTCAGTATATGAATTTGGGGGGAAACACTATATTTAAGCCATAATGATCATTGTTATTTATTGCTGTTTGTTTCCATGATGTTGCTTGCAAATATTTCTTAACTTTAGATTTCTATGGTTTCTGCTGCTGTTTCTCTCTCTGTACCTCTTTCTTTTCTTTTCCTTCTTTTGACCCCAATGCAACCTAGTATTAAGAAATTATTTAACAAAAACAAATAGGGAAACAAAAAAAAAGCTTTCTTTGGTCTTAGGTATATAAAAATTGGACCCTGCAAGCAAGAGAATGTGGGAAGAATCTTTGGTTCTATTTATCTGTCTTTTTTTTTTTTTTTTTTTTTTTTTTTTTTTTTTTTTTTTTTTTTTTTTTTTTTTTTACCTCTTCTGTACTGGGATTAGATCCAGGGAATAACTATAGCCCTTTCTTTTCTCCTCCTTCTCCTCCTCGTCCTCCTCATCATCATCGTCCTTCTCCTCCTCACCCAGCTCCTCCTCCTCCTTCTTCTCCTCCTCCTTCTCCTCCTTCTCCTTCTCCTCCTCCTCCTCCTCCTCCTCCTCCTCCTCCTCCTCCTCCTCTTTCTTCTTCTTCTTCTTCTTCTTCTTCTTCTTCTTCTTCTTCTTCTTCTTCTTCTTCTTCTTCTTCTTCTTCTTCTGTGTATGTGACAGATTCTTACTAATTGCCTAGGCCACCCTTTAATTTGTGATCTTCCTGCTCTGCCTCCCTAGTAGCTGGAATTACAGGCATGCACCACATTAGGTGTATTACTTTCGCTTTCCTCCTTTCCAAACCATATCCAAGGCCAATATTGGTCACGCAGCTGAAGTATCACTTTGGCAGTTGCTACAGTCAGAGTTTGCAAGGGAAACAACTTAATACAGGACACCTAATCTTTAAAATTATTTTATAATAGTCACCCATAGATTCAAATATTTAAAATTATTAAAATTATTTTAAAATTATTTTATAATAGTCACCCATAGATTCAAATATTTAAAAATGCAGGAAATCTGTCCATGCACTAAAGACCCAAAGAATCCAACTGAGGGCCTGGATCCCACAGAAATGTCCTGCATGAGTCCAGCTGAAGACTTAGAGCCTGTAACAATATCCTCCATGAGTCCAGCTGGAGGCATAGAGCCTATGACAATGTCCCATACAGGCTTGTTTCAAGGATCTGCACTGGGAAGACCCAAAAGTCAGTGATGGAACCTAGAAAGTCTATCCTGGTGGAATGAAGGATCTTTGCCAGCAGGCTGAGGGATCTAAACAGATCTGAACATGATAAGTATAACCGCTATTCTCAGCAACAAGGTTCGGAGCTCCTCCCATGATGAGAAGAGCTGAGTTCTATCCAGAAATCCAGCATGGCAAGCTCCCCCAGGAGAACCGACAACCAGCTCTCCCTCTTCAGTCCTTCTTTTTATGTTGTTGGCAACAATCCTCAGGTAGGTCCTCCACACCCATCACCATGTGATTCAGTTCAGATGAGTATTACAACTTGCACGCCAGTTGTCAATCCACCACATCAAGTGTGTACTAGACATTTCCTTAGGAAACTTTCTCTTCTTTATGGCTTACAATTCTAATAGACTTGTCAGTCACAGCTCTACTTTTCAGTTAAGGCAAGAATCCATGCCCCTGGATTCATGCAACAATGATCATGCTGAAGGTGACATCTGAATGTAATTTAAATGGAATTATAGAAGGAAATGTATTATTGTGAATGACACCATCACCAGTTGAGAGACCCTTGATAACAGCAGGAATGTGGCGATGCTGACCTTATAAATATAAGAGGAATGCATGACCATGTCCCATAGGAAATGATGCTAGCAAAACTGTCACATTAAAGTAACTCTCAGAAATATGGCATAACATTGAAAATGTAAAGGATAAACTGTTTCAAGATGATCCAAACTTAGAAATGAATATGACAATTTGTAGAGATAGAAAACATACTCTAAGCCGGGCGTGGTGGCTCATGCCTGTAATCCCAGCACTCGGGAGGCTGAGGCAGGAGGATCAGTGTGAGTTCGAGACCAGCCTGGGCTACAAAAGTGAGCTCAAGGCCAGCCTCAACTGCATAGCGAGACCCTGTCTCAAAAAGACAAAAAAAAAAAAAAAAAAAAAGAAAACATACTCTATACCAGTAATAGTGAAACTTTTATTGTCCCAACTGCAACCCCAAACCAACTTATTTATCAGAAAGTGGCAAAGTGGCAACCCTGCAATTAAATCTGAATACTGAGGTTTTAGTTTAAAAGACACAACTCATACATTAACTTATTTTGTCTTAAAAATAAATATATAACACATGTACCATGGCTTCACCACCACTGGTGTGTACCATAAGTTACATCACGAAAAGAAAGCAAGATCTATTCAGATGAATTCTCTTCTTGTGTGGACTGTTTGTGGAGAATTATGGTTTATGTCTAAATGTTCCCTCAAAGCCTCATATGTTTGTAGGCATAGCTTTTGGAAGGTGACTGAATCATGAGAGCACTACAACTAAATGAGATCTTAGTGGTTGGAGCTGCTATGATTCTGTCTAGGTGTTTTCCAAAGCCTCATGCAATCACAGGGGGGCCTTTCTCAGAGGTGGCCTTTATCAGATGTGACATTCATGGTGCAGTGCTAGGGCTCACGGTGCTAAGATTAAGGGTGGGTGATTACTAAATCAATCCATTGACTGAGTTGGAACCGTGCTAATCTCAGTAGCTTAGGCACAATGTAATGGACAGAAAGAAGCTTGCCTTCCCTCTTCCTTGCTTGCTTCTATGGTCTTCCACTGCTATGAATGGTTGCCCCTTTGCTAAACTATCCTGCTTTGGAACTAGCCAATTATGGACTAAGACCTTTACAAACTGTGAGCTGTGTAAATCTTTCCCACCTTACTTTGAGTATCAGGCATTTTGTCTCAGCAACCAGGAAGTGGCGGAGCACTGGGGTGTGACCTGGAAGGGTGTATCTCCTTTCTTGGCTCCTCCCTTCCCTTGCTCCCTCCTGGCCACCATGACTTCCCTCCACCTGGACTCCTGCCTCAAGCTGCTTCTGCCGCAGAGCTGACCCACTATAGACTGGAACACGAGCCAAAGCGAGCCTCTCCTCTTCTATGAGTGGTCAGCACTGAGTATTTTGTCCTAGCAGCAAGGAAAGTGACTAAGACATGGGGTAACTTTTTTTGTTGGTAGAAAGTTTTATTAAATCTTAGTTTAGGGGCCTGGCGGGATGGCTCAGTGGTCTAAAGCGCCTGCTTGGGGAAGTTTGGGCTGCTTCAGGGACCGCGGTTCGATCTCCGGCACCACATGCTGCGCCAGCCCTGCCGTCTGGGTGGGCTGAGCCGGCCATAAAAATGAATGAATAAACAAACAAGGGTTCTGAAATAAGAAAAAAATAATAATAAATAAAATTAAAAATTCTTTTAAAAAATCTTAGTTTAGCATTATCTCCATTATTGTACTATATAATTTTCTTAAAAAATATTTTTCAAAAAAATACATACAGGTCATATACAATCACATTGCAAAGAAGTCTTTTTCCTTATGTAAGTTTTTGTCAACTTTGAAAATTTTAAAATATCCCTGAATAGTTTGTATGTAAAACATAGAAGCTTTTGAATGGTAGAAGATGCATAAATAAAAATCATAGAGAATTTTTCTTCTGTTGTTCACATCTTTAAAATTTCTCAGGGTTGAAAAGTAAAAAGGAATTTATAAACATACCCCCAAAATGTGCCCTGTAAGTAGGAAAGACTGACCTGAGTGTACCCCCATTTATTAAAGAGGTTTTCTTCTAGAGAACGTATTTAGTGCCTTTATCAAAGATAAGTGGTTAAATATGTCTGAAACTGCTTCTGCATCTTCTAATCTATTCTATTGATTCTGAGCTCTGTTTTTGTTTTTGTTTTTGTTTTTTTGTTTTTTTGCCAGTACCATGCTGTTTTTATCACAGTAGCTTTGTAGTACAATTTCAAGTGAGGAATTGTGATGTTCCCTGCCTTGGCTTTGTTGCCCAGAATTGCCTTTGATATTCTAGGTCATGAAGACATATACTTTGTTTATTTTTTTTTTAATTCTTGTTTCAGAACCTTTGTTTGTTTATTCACTCATTTTTATGGCCGACTCAGCCCGCCCCGAGGGCAGGGCTGGCGCAGCATGTGGTGCCAGAGATCAAACTGCGGTCCCTAAAGCCGCCCAAGCTTCCCCAAGCAGGCGCTTTAGACCACTGAGCCATCCCACCGGGCCCCATGAAGACATATACTTTAAATTTAGAAATTTATTCTAGAACCCAGCCACCAAGTCTTTATTTGTATAGTAATGAAGCAAATGGTGCTATGAAATGACTTGTTGCTCCTATCTCCCAAACTAATTGGAATGGGGCATTCAACAATTAATAAATTCAAATTTCATATTTCAATTTTAATTAATTAATTTATTTGGTACAGTGTCTAGTGAGACTGACACAGCCCAGACTTGTACTGATCCTTCCGTCTCAGCCTCCCCAATGCTGAGCTTACAGGTATGCACCCCCACATCCAGCTTCAGGGCTAACACAGCACACCTGGGGCCCTGGGGCTGGCACAGCATGCAGTACTAGGGACCAAACTTGGGTCCTTGTGCTTGCCAGACAGGCATTTAGATAGCCAAGCTATCTCCCCAGCCACACTAGTTTCATATTTTTACATTTGCTAACAGCACAATTGACCAATATAGGAACTATCATAATAACAAAGCAGCAATTCCCAATGAAATGTTGCAATTTAAGAACAGAATTGTAGAGTACAATCTTTGTATTTCAGAAAGATAAAAAGATAGAACATTGACCTCATGTATGAAAAAAACAAAAACAAAAAAACTGGTATTGCTGATGTCAGCATTGCACCATGATGGAAAAACTGACCAAGAAACCCCAAAAAACTGAAGCTTGAGATGGAAACTTTTTAGAACAAAACCAAAGATGGGGTAGATGTTGTTGAGGAGTTATGCAGCAACTATGATGTCACTTGAAACACAAAGCATTGGGCAATGGTTGTATTTTATTTGATCCTAAATGTGTGTGGCATGAATAATTTGATAGTTTATAGCCAGTGCAGCTAGGCATGGTGGCGCAGGTGATCCCAGTGCTTGGGAGGCTGAGGCAGGAGGATTGCTGTGAGTTCGAGACCAGCCTGGGCTAAAAAAGTGAGCTCAAGGCCAGCCTGAACTGCATAGTAAGACCCTGTCTCAAAAAGCCAAAGAAAGAAAGAAAAGAGGAGAGGAGAGAAAAGTGAAAAGAAAAGAAAAGAACCAGTACAAAGTATCAAGGAGAAATTTTATTAAAGGACTGGGACTGGGACTCATGAGAAATCATTTACAACAGAGAAAGAACAAAATATTTCTGCCCAGGGAACTGTGCAAAAAAAATTGTGGAGCACCCTGGGGAACTGACAGGTGAACAGGCAGGAACAACATCACAAAGACCTACTTTAATAATGTCAGATGCCGGAGTAACAAGATGGCGGCGTCGGCAGAGTGACAGGGTCTTCCTCGGCTGGAGTCGGCGTAGTGGTGGCAGCAAGCAATACTGCCGCCCTAACTCACCGCGCTCACATTCCAGCCCGCGACGTTGCAGTGAAAGCGAGGCAGCGCTGGCCTCCCAGAAACAAGGAGTCTAACCTAAGTAACGACGAGAAGAACCCCACAGACTGCGGCCTGCCCCTAATAACAGTAATAAAGAATCAGACTGAGTGAGGGCGATCGGGCTCCCCTCGGCCTGTTCCGGGCCCCGTAACGCTGGGAAGCGCCTCCGTTTTCCGGTCCCTGAGCTCTCCTTCACCGCCGAGCTCAGGGAATGAGCCCTAGAGGCCTCCGTCCTCCCTCAGGCGTCGGGGCTCAGCCCTGGGCTCCATCTTCATCTCCCAGGATGGCGAGCAGCAGCGGCTCCAAGGCCGAGTTCATTGTCGGAGGGAAATACAAACTGGTGCGGAAGATCCGGTCTGGCTCCTTCGGGGATATTTACCTGGCGATTAACATCACCAACGGCGAAGAAGTGGTGGTGAAGCTCCAGTCTCAGAAGGCCAGGCATCCCCAGCTGCTGTACGACCGCAAGCTCTACAAGATCCTCCAAGGTGGGGTCGGCATCCCCCACATACAGTGGTATGGCCAAGAAAAAGACTATAACGTGCTAGTCATGAATCTTCTGGGACCCAGCTCTGAAGATCTCTTCAATTTCTGTTCAAGAAGGTTCACAATGAAAACTGTTCTTATGTTAGCTGACCAGATGATCAGTAGAATTGAATATGTGCATACAAAGAATTTTATATACAGAGACATTAAGCCAGATAACTTCCTAATGGGTATTGGGCATCACTGTAATACGTTATTCCTTACTGATTTTGGTTTGGCCAAAAAGTACAGAGACAACAGGACAAGACAACACATACCATACAGAGAAGATAAAAACCTCACTGGCACTGCCCGATATGCTAGCATCAATGCACATCTTGGTATTGAGCAGAGTCGTCGAGATGACATGGAATCATTAGGATATGTTTTGATGTATTTTAATAGAACCAGCCTACCATAGCAAGGACTCAAGGCTGCAACAAAAAAAAAAATACAAAAAGATTAGTGAAAAGAAGATGTCCACTCCAGTTGAAGTTTTATGTAAGGGGTTTCCTGCAGAATTTTCTATGTACTTAAACTATTACCATGGGCTGCGCTTTGAGGAAGCCCCGGCTTACATGTATCTGAGGCAGCTATTTCGCATCCTTTTCAGGACCTTGAATCACCAGTATAACTACACGTTTGATTGGACAATGTTAAAGCAGAAAGCAGCGCAGCAGGCAGCCTCCTCCAGTGGGCAGGGTCAGCAGGCCCAAACCCCCACAGGCTTTTAAGCATGAATTGAAGAACAGAAGAAGCAGAGCAGATGATCGGAGCAGCATTTGTTTCTCCCCAAATCTAGAAATTTTAGTTCATATGTACACTAGCCAGTGGTTGTGG
>PVJA010039889.1:0-18399 GCA_004027025.1 Myocastor coypus | reverse complement strand
TTGGATACAATTTTAGCTCCTCTTTTCCTAAAAAAAAAAAAAAAAAAAAATTAGAAAATTATCAGTTGTTTCTATTACCTGAAGAGAATTCTTGGTTGCCAACTATACATGTGGTAAGGGGCATTACTGAATAACTAGGCTTTGATCAAATAAATCTATCTTCTAAGAAATGCAGTGCCAAAAATGAAGATTTATGTGTTCTTTTTGTCTTTTTTGTGACAAGGTCTCACTATGCAGTTCAGGCTGGTTTTAAACTCACTTTTGTAGTCCAGGCTGGTCTCAAACTCGCGCTGATCCTCCTGCCTCAGCCTCCCAAGTGCTGGGGTTGCAGGCATGTGCTACCACACACAGCCTATGTGTTCACTTTTTTAGCATGTGTAACTATAGTAAAAACAAATTTTGAGGGGCCGGGGAGATAGCTCAGGGGCACAAGGGCCTGCCTGGCAAGGGCAAGGTCCTGAGTTCAATCCCCAGTTACACATACACACACACACACAAACATTGGTTAAATGATAAAGCAAGCATCCAGGGAGATAGCTCAGCAGCATAACACCTTCCTGGCAAATATAAGGTCCTGAGTTTGATCACAGGTACCAAAAGAAAAGGAGCAGACTTTAAAAATATCTTCCAGAGCTGTGGAGATAGCACATTAGTCTAAGTATCTCCTGCACAGGCAAGCTCAAGGACCCAGGTTTGAATCCCAGTACCACAAGACCTGGCATGGTGGTACACACTTGTAATCCCAGTGCTGAAGAGGCTGAAATAGGAGGATCACTGACTCCAAGCTATACAGTGAGACCCTGTACCAAGCACATAAAAGTATCTTCCCTGGGACTGGGGAGATAGCTCAGTGGTCAAAGTGCCTGTTTGACAAGCTCAAGGTTACAAGTTCAAGCCGGGCGTGGTGGCTTCACACCTGTAATCCCAGCACTCAGGAGGCTGAGGCAGGAGGATTAGTGCGAGTTCGAGACCAGCCTGGGCTACAAAAGTGAGCTCAAGGCCAGCCTCAACTGCATAGTGAGACCCTGTCTCAAAAAGACAAAAAAAAAGTTACAAGTTCAATCCACGAGTACTACACGCCATGTCTACCCCAAAACCGGGTGTGGTGGTGCATATCTGTAATCCCAGAACTGGGGAGGCTGAGATAGGAGGATCACCATGATTGAAAAAAACTTATTAAAAAAAAGAAAAAAGGGGGCCCAACATGGCTTAGTGGTCTAAAGTGCCTGCTTAGGAAAGCTTGGATGGCTTCAGGGACCCTGGTTCGATCCCTGGCACCATATGCTGTACCAGCCCTGCCCTCAGGGCAGGCTGAGCTGGCCATAAAAATAAATAAACAAATAAAAGTTCTGAAACAAGAAAAAAAAATCAATTAAATTAAATTAAAAAAAAAAAGAAAAAAAATATTAATGGGCCGGCAAGATAGCTCAGCAGTCTAAAACACCTGCTTAGGCAAGCTTAGGCAACCAAAGGGACTGCAGTTCAATCCCAGGCACCACATGCTGCCTCAGCTCTACCCCAGGGCAGGCTGAGCCAGCCATAAAAGGAAAAGAAAAGAAAAGAAAAAGATTGCTTGTGAGTAATGTGAATTAAAATTTGGAAAAATGCTCATGACCTTTTATCCACAACTGGGAAGCAACAAAAGAAGACAGTCAACAAAACAACTTAAATTCAAAGAGCTAGTGTACCTGTGGTCCCAGTCATTTAGGAGGCTGAAACAGGAAATACCCTTGAGCCCAGAAATTTGGGGGCAACCTGAGCAACATAGTAAGACGCCACTTCCTTAAAAAATACAGAATAGGGCCGGCCAAATAGCTCAGCGGAATGAAGTGCCTGCAAGCAGGCACAGGAGCTGGGGGTTTGATCCCCTGGCCTGCCATGCCAGCCCCGCCCCCATGCCCAGGGTGTGCTGAGTTGGCAGTGCCATGGATGGTGATCATTTTATGTAACACCTAATAAAAATAAAATACACAGTGCATGCATGCGTGAGTGCATGTGCGCCCATGCATGGGAGGGGGCAGGGATGAATCCAGCGCCTTGTCCCTGTTAAAGAAGGGCTCTACAGCTGTTACATTTTTAGTATTTTATTTTGAAACAAAGTCTCGCTAATGGGCCCGGCAGGATGGCTCAGTGGTCTAAAGCGCCTGCTTGGGAAAGCTTCGGCAGCTTCAAGGACCGCGGTTCGATCCCCGGCACCACATGCTGCACCAGCCCTGCCCTCAGGGCAGGCTGAGCCGGCCATAAAAATGAGTGAATAAACAAATAAAGGTTCAAAGTCTCGATAAATGGTGTGGGCTGGCCTCCAACTTCCCCTTTTGTGCCTGAGACTACCTTGTAGCTGGGATTAGAGGCATTGGGTCCCAATGCCCTGTTCTCTGCCTGCTTGTTGGGCTCTGGTTATGAAGAATAAACAGTAAGATGTAATTATTGTATGGTAGGTAAGTGAAAAATCGGGACAGAAAATGGGGCTGCACTCTGGCAAAGATGATGGAAAATCTGCATGGGAAGCCACACTAGAAAGTAATACACACATTAGCCAGGCGTGGTGACACATGCCTGTAATCCCAGCACTCTGAAGGCTGAGGCAGGAGGATTAGTGTGAGTTTGAGACCAGCCTGGGCTACAAAAGTGAGCTCAAGGCCAGCCTGAACTGCATAGCAAGACCCTGTCTCAAAAAGACCGAAAAAAAAAAAAAAAAAAAAGAAAGAAAGCAATACACACATTAAAACAGCATAATGGTTAAATTAAGGTGACAGAATTACAGGTGGTTTTATTTTGTCAGTTTCCTGTAATATGTTTCATTCACATCGTTGTGATTAAATTTTCTTTGAAATTGTAGAATTGCACTACTATTTAATGACATCAAAATTAACAAATTCTCTATTGTTTTTCCAAGATGAGAAACAAAATCATCACATTCTTAAATTCCATTTGCTTTTAACACTAATTCTATAACATTAAATATTGAGCTGAATAAATTTCTGGAGTAGAGTGACACTGTGTGGAGAAACAAGAGAAGAAAGGTGTCTCAGATTTCTGGATGTCCCACAGTGACCTGCATGCTCATGGGTGGGGCTTCTGGGCACCTGAGAGGCTGAGCTAGGTGGATCATCTGTGAGTTCAAGGCCAGCCTGGACTACACAACAAAACCCTGTCAGAAAGAAAGAAAGAAAGAAAGAAAGAAAGAAAGAAAGAAAGAAAGAAAGAAAGAAAGAAGGAAAGAAAGAAAGAAAGAAAGAGTTGATTCTGTGCCTTACAGTCCTTACTTAGACCATTCCTGCATTTTTAAACTATGTCCCGGCCGGGTGTGGTGGCTCATGCCTGTAATCCCAGCACTTGGGAGGCTGAGGCAGGAGGATCGTTGTGAGTTCGAGACCAGCCTGGGCTACAAAAGTGAGCTCAAAGCCAGCCTGAACTGCACAGTGAGACCCTGTCTCAAAAATAAATAAATAAATAAATAAATAAATAAATAAATAAATAAATAAACTGTGTCCCTTGGAGCTGATTTAACTTTTTTTTTTCTTCCCCAGTACCAAGGATTAAACTCAGGACCTTGTACTTTCCAGGCAGGCACTTATTCTACTGAGCTATCTCCTCAGCCCTGATTTAATTTTTAATTTGGTTTTTGAGATTATCTCGCTATGTAGTCCAGATGGTTCTTGAATTTACTATGCATCCCTGATTGACCTTGAACTTGTGACCATCCTGCCTCAGCCTCCCAAAGGTTGAGATCTCAGGTACCCAGCTCTACAACTGATTTTTTTTTTTTTGTTGTTGTTGTTCATTTATTTATTTTTAGTTTTTGAGACGAAATCTTACCACGTGATGCAGGCTGGCCTTGAACTCACTCTGTTGTCCAGGCTGACCTCTAACTCTGGACAATCCTCCTGCCTCAGCCTCCCAAGTGCTTGTGCTGCAGGGCTAGCACCCTGGGTTTGCCACCACACCTGGTTTGCAGCTGATTATATTAAACTGTCAATGCCATTGGCTTAAATAAATTATAAACTCACACTTAAATAAATTAAACTCACATTGACTTTTTTTTTTTTTTTTTTTTTTTTTTTTTTTTTTTTGTGGGACTGGGGTTCAAACTCATGACCTTGCACTTGCCAGGCAGGCACAAGACCCTTCATTGACTAGTTTAGACTTTACCTGTATATTTCTTTTTCCTGCCTTAGCAAATGTGAAGAAAACAAAGACACATGGAAAGAATTATTTCCTATTTTGTCTTGGTTACTTTTCTCATGACTGGAGCACTATAGTGGATGCCTAGAAGTTAAAGGAGGAAGGTTTATTTTAGCTCGCAGTTTGCAGAGATTTCAGTCAATAGTCCACTGGCTCCACTGAGGCAAGACCCCATGACAGGGGAGAAACGTCCCTAGCAAGGCAGGTAGACAGCGGCAAGAGCACAATCGGCTTTTCCTTTCATCCCATCCACCTTTGCACGGTGCCACTCACGCCTGGACACAGTTGCTGTCTTTAGCAAATCCATTATCCATGCCCAGAGCTATGCTAATTCCCATAATTCCCATCAGGGAACTAATGTAACCCCACACACCACTATCACACACTGTTATGGCTTAGTGTCTAGTTAGTCTCCCCAAAGCCTTATGCAGTCAAGAGTTGGGGACTACTAGAGTTTGAGATGAACTCATGATCCACTGGGATTATGGGTGAGCCACTGGGATTATAGGTCTTAGTTCTGCTGAGACTATGGGTGTGAGTGCTATGACCAACCTGGGGCAGAAGCCCGAATACAATATAAGAAAGACAGAGACAGACTCTCTCTGTTGCCATTGTTGCTGTTCTGCCACCATGAACTGCTGCCCTCTGCCGTGTGCCAGTCTGCCTTGGAGCCAGCTGAGTGTGGATTGAAACCTCCAGTAACTGTGAGCTAAATAAACCTTTCCTTCCTTCATTTTGGGTGTTGGGTATTTGTCCCCACAAAGAGAAAAGAGTGAGACACACAAAGAGAAACACCCCTTACCTGGTAATCTGAACAAGTAAGTTGAAGTACAGCAAATACTGTCAAGTTCATATTTTCTTGATTAGTGAAATTCTGGGGGCTGGGAAAATAGCTCCACGGCACAAGTGTCTGCCTAGCAAGTGCAAGTTGTGAGTTCAAACCCCAGTCCCGGAAAAAAAAAAAAATTCTGTATCATTTCTAATTGTTACTATTTTCTATTCTCTTTTAAAAATAGAAAAGGGGGGCCAGTGAGATAGCTCAACAGTCTAAAGTGCCTGTTTAGGCAGTTGCAGGGGTCTACAATTCCATTTCTGGCACCACATGCTGTGCCATCTCTACCCTCAGAGTGAACTGAGCCAGCCAGGCTGTGGTGGGGCGTGCCTGTAGTCCCAGCACTTGGGAGGCTGAGGCAGGAGGATCGGTTGTGAGCTTGAGACCAGCCTGGCTTATAAAAGTAAGCTCAAGGCCAGCCTGAACTGCATAGCCAGACCATCTCAAAAAAAAAAAAAAAAAAAAGTATATTAATAACATTAAGTAAATCAAGTTCTTTTATTTTTATTTACTTACTTATTTCTGTTTTTTTGAGACAGGGTCTCAAGAGAGACAGGGAGGGAAGGAGGGAGGAAGGGAGAGAGGAGCGAGAGGGGGAGAGGAGGGAGGGAAGGGGAGGGAGGGAAGGAAGGAGAGAAGGAATCTAGGCCTGTTATACTGGTTCCCTGTGGTTGCAGTAACAAAGTATCTTAAGCTTGATACAGCAACTGAGATGCATTCTCCCATGGCTCTGGAGGCTAGGAGTATGAAATTAAGGTGTGAGCAAGCCCTCATTTCTTCCAGACCCTCTAGGAGAGAACTCTTTCCTTCTTCTGCCGGCTGGCACCTGGTGGCTACTGGCAATACTCGGTGTTCTTAGCTGATGGCCGCAGCACTCCGGTTTCTAAATATCTCCTCACCACCTGTTCTAGATGCCTTTTCTTCTGCCTCAAGTTTCCCTCCCACATTCTAAGGGAATTTATCATTTCAGTATATGGTGATCCAGGTACCAGGGTGATCCACTCGGATAATCCACGACGATCTCTTTCATCTCAGCATCCTTCACTACATACACAAAGATCCTTTTTTCCATCTCAGGTATCACTCATAGAGTCTAAGAATTGGGACATGGGCATACCTTGGGGAACAACACCAGCTTGTACAACCTTCAACTCACTATACCACCGCAGTATGTACAACCTTATTATTGTTTGTTTATGTACTTAGTGCAGGATCTATAGGGTCTCACCATGTAGATCAGACTCAGTGCATCTCCTGTTTTCATTCTCACAAACACTGGAATTACAGCTGTGCGCTACCATGCCCAGTCTCAGCACACTGGAGGCAGGGCTGGCGTGGCACCCCTGGGATGGAATCCCTGCGGCTGTGCCCTGCATAAGCAGGTGCTTCAGTTGGCTGAGCTATCTGGCAACCATCCAACCTTATTTTTTAATCATGACAGAAAATGGTGTTTGTTGTCTCGGGTATACAAAGTAACACAAGCTGCCAGGCATAGTGGCTCATGTCTCAGGAGGCTGAGGCAGGAGGCAGAGGCAGGAGGGTTACTGTGAGCTCAAAGCCAACCTGGGCTATCCAGGGGCCAGCCTGAATTGCATATTGAAGCCCTGTCTCAAAAAGATAAAATAAAATAAACATTAAAAAATGAATAAACACACATTATACATGCATTTATATTGATCTGTAAGTTCCTAAATTTCAGAATGCTACAAACAAAAAATAGTATGTCTACTGTGGGATGAATTGGACAGAATGTGTATCATAAATGGAAGATATTGCTTTATAAGTTTTATAATTTTATGTTTGAATTATGTCAGTAATTCTCTGAAAAAAAAAAAAAGAAAAAAGAAAAAGAAACATATTTCCAAATGTCCAAGATCTAACACTGAGTCCCAGGCATGGTATAATTAAATTTACACTACCTGGCAAGTGCAAGGACCTAAGTTCGATCTCTGGTTCTGGAAAAAAAAAAAAATTAAACTTACGTTTGTAGTTCATGAAGCCAATATAAACTTTTTGCCATGGCTTTTCCATCATTAAAATGCGGTGTGGGGACTCCAAACAAATCAAACCGATGGAAACTCGATGGGTTATACTTTCGGTTCTTTGCTTCTCCTGTGAGGGGGAGGAGATTTTTAAATTAAGCAATGTAAATAACCTTCCTTGGCAAGAAGCACATCATGTGCTCATTAATACTAAAAATAAGAGCAAGACAAAGAACAAAGTGACAGGGCTGGCGAGATAGCTCAGTGGACTGAGCACCTGCTTAGGCAAGCTCAAGGACTGGGGTTCAATCCCTGGCACCCCAATCCACACCAGCTTGGCCCCCAGGCATGCTGAGCTGGTGACTAAGTTTGGGCAAGGAGGCGCACAGCTGTAATCCCAGTGCTAGGGCGGCTGAAAACAGGAGGAGCCCAAGGTGGCTCTAAGAGACCCTGTACCAAACACACAAATTAAAATATATAATGAAGTTATAACAGCGTGGGGACCTGGGAGGATTTGTCTACTGACCACAGCATTCTTCACATGAGCTGGGAGACTGGCAGAGTGCTATACAGGAATTACTTGTGTCAATATTTGGAAAGAGAAAGCCAGGCGTGGTGGTGCACGCCTGTAATCCCAGCACTTGGGAGGCTGTGGCAGGAGGATCAGTGTGAGTTCGAGACCAGCCTGGGCTACAAAAGTGAGCTCAAGGCCAGCTTGAACTGCATAACAAGACCCTGTTTCAAAAAGACAAAAAAAAAAAAAAAAATTTGGAAAGAGAAAGACTCCACAAAAACACTTGTTAGAACCAATAGAAGAATTCAGTAAAGCTACAGGATACAAAATCAACATACAAAAATAGGTTAAGTGAAGCATTAGGGTAGGCACCTATAATCTCAGCACTCAGGAGACTAAGGCGGGAGGATCACAAATTTGAGGCTAATGTGGGCTATTTTACAAGATCCAGCCTCACCAAAACAAAAACAAACCAAAAAACCCTCACCATTTAGCTATAAAAAATATTACCTTGTTAAGAAAAGAAAGAAAGAAGGAAGGAGGGACTGGCAAGACAGCTCAGCGGTCTAAAGTACTGCTTAGGCAATCACAGAGACTGTGGTTCAATCCCCGGTAACACATGCTGCACCAGCTCCACCCACAGGGCAGGCTGAGCCAGCCATAATGTTAATAAAGTTTAAAAAAGGAAAAAAGAAAGAAAGAAAAAAATAATCTTATACAATGGAAAGCTGAAACAGAAAGATCTTGATGTTGAGCCCAGGCTGGCTCAGTGCAAATACAGAAAACAAAATAATCCTATGTAAGATAACAAGAAATTAAGTTTTTTTTTTTTTTTCTCTTAAACTTCATTTATTTTTATTTTTTTTCAAAGAAAGTTCTATTTATTTATTTATTTATTTATTTTTCTTGTTTCAGAACCTTTGTTTGTTTATTCACTCATTTTTATGGCCGGCTCAGCCCGCCCCAAGGGCACGGCTGGCGCAGCATGTGGTGCCTGAGATTGAACCATGGTCCCTGAAGCCGCCCAAGCTTTCCCAAGCAGGCGCTTTATACCACTGAGCCATCCTGCCGGGCCCCAAACTTCATTTATTTGTTTGTGTTATGGCTGGCTCAGCCCACCCTGGGTTGGGGGTGCACAGCATGTGGTGCCAGGGATCGAGGAGCGGTCGCAGCACTTGCCTTAAGTTTCTTCTGCAGGTGCTTTAGACCACAGAGCCATCTCACTGGCCCACAGTTAACGTTTTGTTTTATTTTTCATACAGAGTCTCACTACACAGTGCAAATTCTTAGTGATCCTCCTATCTCAGCCTCCCCAGTGCTGGGATTACATGCATGCCCCATTATTCCTGGTTTCAGGGGCCAGCATGGCCCACCTAGGGTTTTGGGGCAGCACTGCGTGCAGTACCAGGGATCAAACCTGGGTGTTTGCACTTGCCAGGCAAGCACTTAAACAGCTGAGCTATCTCCCCATTCCCTAGATATGTCTTGTGTTGTTTCTCTGAGATATGATCTTACTACATTCGCTGGAACTCTTGGACTCCAGCAATACACCTGCCTCAGCCTCTCGAGTGTCTGGGACTAAAGATAGGAACCACCACAACTGGAACTCAAGACTAAATTTAACACAGAAGGTAAAGGACTATGGAGCTGGTTTGTATCTAGATATCCCTGTGGTCACAGCTGGGGCTTTTCAGCAGCGGCTGAATCTAGTGTGGTGCTTGGATCAAGGGTGTGTGACTACTCAATTAGTCCCATTTGGTTTGACACAGTTGTGGGTGTGGAAAGTGGGAAGAGTGCTACCCATTGTAAGGGTGCAGCCTAGGTAGAACACAAGGGGCAGACCCGGGCTGCTGCCTTTGCGACTCGGCTGCTTCTGTGATCCTCAGCTGCTTGTGTGTCTTCTGCCCACGATGAGCCGTTTCTCCCTGCGCTGCCACGCCACCCTGCCTTGGAGCCAGCCAACTAGAAACTGAAGCCTTTACAAATGCTGTGCTGAAAGCTACAGTGATTCAGACAGCATAAGCCAGTAGCACAGAATAGAGAAACTAGACATAAATCCAAGCAGATAAATGGTCAAGTCACTTTTGACAAGGACAGCAAAGTTATATCAAATGGGGAAAGGAGAGTCTCAGCAATAAATGATGCTGGGAAAACTAGATTTTCACCTAAAGCAAAGCAAGAAAGGATTCAAAGAGAGCTGGGGAGATAGTTCAGTGGCATAAGTGCTTTCCTGGCAAACACAAGGTCCTGAGTTCAATTCCTAATAGCAAACAAACAAACAAAGGATAAAGGAGAAACTGAGGGGCCGGTGATATCGCTCAGTGGTCTAAAGCACTTGCTTAGGCAAGCTTAGGCAACCGCAGGGACTGTGGTTCGATCCCCAGCACCACATGCTGAGCCAGCCCCACACCCAAGGTAGACTGAGCCAGCTATAATAAAAAAAAAACAAAGGAAAAAACCCCTGAACTTTTACCATATATTATACAAAAGATCAATTCAATATTGACAAAAAATTAATATTAAGGCTAGAGAAAAATCCTTCTTTGGCCTTAGCAATGATTTCCTAGCTATTACTTCAAAACTCAGGCTACTGCCAGTATGGTGGGGCGTGCCTAGAATCCCAGCACTTGATAGGTGGAAGCTAGAGTGCCACTGGCCTAAGACCAGCCTGGGATACACGTTGAGTGGAAGGCGAGTCAGAACTACACAGTGAGAACCAGTCTCAAAGAGACAAAAGTAGAACTGAAACCAGAGAACAATTAACAGGCTCAGAAATGACACTGGACGCTTTGACATGCTCAGAGACACAAGAGTTCGATCCCCAGTTCTGCATGTTGTGCTGGCCCTGCTCCCAGCGCATGCTGAACCAGAGACAGAGCCCAGGCATGGTGGAGCATGTCTGTAATCCCAGCACAGAGGAGGCTGAAAACAGGAGGATCACTATGAGTCTGAGCTGCATACTGAGACCCCATACCAGAGAAAGAAAGAAGAAACGACACTGGGCACAGTGGCACAGGCCGGTAATCCTAGTACTCAGGAGGCTGCTACAGGAGGATCACTGTGAGTTCAAGGCCAGCCTATACTAAGTAATTAGATCCTGTCTCAAAAATAAGAAAAAGGCAAAAAAAGAATGACAGAGGGGCCCGGCGGGATGGCTCAGTGGTCTAAAGCGCCTGCTTGGGAAAGCTTGGGCGGCTGCAGGGACCGCGGTTCGATCCCCGGCACCACATGCTGCGCCAGCCCTGTCGTCAGGGCTGAGCCGGCCATAAAAATAAGTGAATAAACAAAAAAATGTTAAAAAAAAAAAAAAAGAATGACAGAGAACCAAGCATGGTGACCCATCTCTGTAATCACAGTGTCTAGGGAGGTAGAGGCAGGATTTCAGGTTTGAGCCCAACCTGGGCATCTTAGCAAGACTCTATCTCAAAATTAAATTAAATTAAAAAGGCAGGGAATGTTTCTCAGTGCCAAGGTCCTGGGTTCAATTCCCAGAACCACCACCACCACACCAGCCCCCCCCCCCAAGAGAGAGAGAAAAGACACTCAGCCTGGCTACTAACCCATACAATGCAAATGTAAATAAAAATAGTAACAATAAGCCATAACTGTCTTTCAGTTAAGCAAAAATAAAGATTAGCTAAACTCACTTTGTGGGGGGGCAACAGAAATTTTGCTACACTGTTGAGTTTAAGGACAAATTGAAGCAGTTACCTGAGCGGATGGTTTTGTCATAGGAGTGAAAATTTCAAATGCTCAGAAATCAAGGAGTATAGTCTAAAGAAAGAGCAGAACATATTCACAAAGGTACATAAACACACTTTTGAAAGAATGAAAAATATCATACAGATACTGACATGAAAAAGTATTCTAAGGTAGGCATGATGGGGCACGCCTGAATACCAGCGCTGTGGGAGGCTGAGGCAGGAGGATCACAAGTTTCAGATCAGCCAGAAAACTTGGGAATTTAGTGAGATCCTAAAAAAAAAAAATTAAAAAGGGCTAGGGATTGAAGGCCCTGGGTTGAAACCCAACTACCACACAATAAACAGGGCTGGAGGGTGTGGCTCAGGGGCAGAGTTTACCTAAGTAAGGCACTGTGCACCCAGCACCAAAACAAACAAAAAAAGGTAAGAAACACCTGGGTGTGACTCAGTGGTAAAGCATTGAATAGCATGTGCTTGGCCATGGTTTTTTTGCTGCTGTTATTTTGTTTTTTTGTCTTTTTGTCTGGTCTCGAACTCAAACTGTAGGCCATGGGTTTGATGCCTGGTGCAGAACAAAGGAAGGAGACAGAGACAGAAACAGAGAGACAGAGACAGAGACAAAGACAGAGACCAACAGAGAGAGAAACAGAGACAGAGATGGGGGAGGGAGAGAGAGAGGGAGGAAAAAACAGACAGAAAGAGAGAGAGACAGAGAAAGGAAGTGAGGGAGGGAAGGAAGGAGAGAGAAAGAGAGACAGAGGCACAGACAGACAGACAGACAGACAGACAGAGGGAGAGAGAGACAGAGGAGGGACAGAGGGAGGAAAGGAGAGACAGGCAGGCAGAGGCAGGGGCAGGGGCAGAGGCAGAGGGACTGGCATGCTGGTCTATGCCTATCATTCCAAGTGTTAGAGTAAGCTGAGGCACAAGGATTGCAAGATCAAAGCCAGCCAGGGCAACTTAGGAAGATCCTTTCTCAAGATCAAATAAGGGTTGGGGAGAGACATTCCAAAGCATCCCATGAGAAGAAAAACATGAAATAAATGAAGAAAAGACTATATATATGATTAAAATGCACGTACATCCTTATATGGATAAAAGATTTTTTTTTCTTTTTTGGCTGGCTGAGTCTGCCTGAAGGGCAGGTCTCATCATGCTCATATGGAGGAATGCACAAAGAAAACTATATATAAAATCTTGAGATTTAAGGAAGACATTTTTGTGTATTGTATATTTCTACATATTTTTTACTTTATAAAAGTAGATACTACTTTAGTTAAGATTAAATATATTTTAAAGATGTTATAAATCTATTGCTATTGAATGATGTCTTTGATAAATTAAGTGAAAAAATTAATGTATATCGTAGACTTCTCCAAAGTATGTAAAATATTATTCTATTTACCTAAAGGCTTAACAGATGGAGATTAGAAAAAGGTTTGATTTCCCAACTGAAGCTATCTCTGGGTAATAGGGTCCATCGCTGGACACTGTGGGTCAGATCTGTAAGCCACATAGCTGAGACATGAGGATCACTGCTAGCTACACAGTGAGTTCTAGGCCAGTCTGGAATACACAGGTTCTCATCTTAATTATTTTACAGAAGGATTTATCCTTATGGTTATTTTTAATGTTTAAATTTGCTAGTATGAGCCGGGCATGGTGGCACATACCTGTAATCTCAGCACTTGGGAGGCTGAGGCAGGAGGATCAGTGTGGGTTCGAGACCAGCCTGGGCTACAAAAGTGAGTTTAAGGCCAGCCTGAACTGCATAGCGAGACCCTGTCTCAAAAAGACAAAAAAAAAAAAAAAAAAAATGCTACTATGATGGGGGGGGGGCTGTTTGCTATTCTTTGTTTCTTTGAAGATACCCAGGCTGGTCTTGAACTCACTATCCATCCAAGTTAGCCTGAAATGCATGGGGATCCTACTGTCTACTGCCTCTCTTCCGAGAGCTGGAAATAGAGGCATACTTCCCTATGCTCAGCATACAACTATATATTTGTAGAGTAAAAAACAGATACTGGGCTGGGGAGGTAGCTCAAGTGCCTGTCTGGCAAGCGCAAGGATCCAGGTTCGTTCTCTAGTACCACATGCTGTGCTGGCCCCAGGCAGGCCATGCTGGCCACTTACACCAGGCATGGTGGACATACCTGTAATCCCAGAGCTGAGGAGGCTGAGACAGAAGGATCACTACGAGTCCCAGTATCATAACGAGACCCTGTATCAAATAAATAAAAAGGAATAAACCCCAATATTTTCCTCAGGAGAAACAAAATAAGGTTTAAAAAATTAAATTCAATGACTTTCCATAGGCTAATGAAACTTTCATTTAACAAAATCAGTCAATGAAAGTAATTAGGGGTTAGGGAGATAGCTCCATGGCACAAGCACCTGCACGGCAAGTGCAAAGTCATGAGTCTGATCCCTGGCCCCGTAAAAAAAGAAAAAAAAATCAAAAAGTAATTTTAAAAAAAGAAAGTAGTTTCAGTCCTGTGGAGGTCTATGAGAGCTTTTCTACATATAAAAAATCAATAGTAGGGGCCTGGCAGGATGGCTCAGTGGTCTAAAGCGCCTGCTTAGGAAAGCTTAGGCGGCTGCAACGACCATGGTTCAATCCCCGGCACCACATGCTGCGCCAGCCCTGACCTCAGGGCAGGCTGAGCCAGCCATAAAAAGAAATAAACAAACAAAAGTTCTGAAACAAGAAATAAAATAAAAAATTCTAAAAAAAAAATCAATGTATACTATAGTAGCCTATAGTAGAGTAGGTTCTGTGTTTGTCTATACATTCATTGATGCAGTGCTTTTTAAAACAATTAGAAGGCACTGAATTGGACATATAATTGATGCAAAAAATTTTTAAAGCACATCCAGTTTTCAGAAGAGAAGGAAGGAAGGGAAGGCAGAAGAGAGGAGAGTTAGTGCAGGAGGAGGGGTGGGGACGCAGCTAAGGGCTGAGTGTGTGGGAGCTGTGCAGCATCTAGTGGGGTGCAGCAGACTCGAGAGGACACAGGGCTTTACGCAGGCATGGTGGCGCACCTTTGTAACCCCAGCACTTAGGGGACTGAAGCAGGAGAATCAATGTGAATTTGAGACCAGCCTGGGCTACAAAGTAAGCTCAAGGCCAGCCTGAACTGCACAGTGAGTGAGACAATGTCTCAAAAAGACCAAAGCAAACAAAGAAAGAGGATACAGGGGTTGGCTCAGGACTGGGAGTAAGAAGCAGGTGCAGGGACTTCACAGACTTTAGCTATGAAAGAAGAGATGAAGGGCTGACGAGATAGCTCAGCAAACTAAGCATTTGTTTAGGCAAGCACAGGGACCTGGGTTCGATCCCCAGCACCACATGCTGTGTCAAAGTTTGAGAGAAAGAACAAAAAAAGGTAGCATGATGTGAGGAGGCAAAGAGGGAAGAAATAAGCAAAAAGGAGCAGGTCAGAAAGTATACTGCTCGGGCCTGGCGGGATGGCTCAGTGGCCTAAAGCGCCTGCTTGGGAAAGCTTGGGCGGCTTCAGGGACCGAGGTTTGATCCCCGGCACCACATGCTACGCCAGCCCTGCCCTTGGGGTGGGCTGAGCCAGCCATAAAAATGAGTGAATAAACAAACAAAGGTTCTGAAACAAGAAAAAAATAAATAAATAAAATTAAATAAAAGAAAAAAAAGTGTTTAAAAAAAAAAAAAAAGAAAGTATACTGCTCTAAGCCAGGCATGGTGGCCATGCACGTTCAGTCAGAATTTTGTAAATAAATACGTGCACATACTCCTTAAGTGCATATACTTTGGCCTACAAGTCTTTATGGTTAAATGACACCACACAGGAATAGCTAAGCCTCAGCCACGTCAGGTGCCAGCTAATACATCCGATAGAGTTCCTTTGCTCCTTTGTGCTCTTTGGGTATGGTTATAGTGTTCATAGGCCTCCATGTGAAGAAACGTAGATAATGGCGCTGGATAGAGGAGCCTTATTTTGCGTTTCCTATGGCAGCTTGCTATGTTGGTAACATAGTAATTGGGTTGAACAAAATCATCCAAGTATATGAGCAACTGCTATGAAGACAACAATACGCAATGTATTAATTATTATCACTGTCCTCCTAACCTGTTGTGAAACTGTCTCATTGCTATTTCTTTCTCATTAAAATTAATTAAAAATCAAAATACAGTACTAACTGATCTCCCTTCTTCGTGGATGAGTGAGCTGATGATTAAATACTGATGTCCTCATCCTTGGACATACCCAGTGATTGACACCTGCCTACTTCTTACCAACGACGCAGTGTTTCAGTTGTGCTCCAAAGCTTCTAAGCCCTGCTACTCAGCAGGGCCTTCCTTCAGTGGAGCTGTTACCTTTTAGATCTGACAAAGTGCTACTTACGTTGGACGCAGTTGGCCTTCACTCATGCATCTTCGTATGAGTCCTTCTCTCCCCCCTCCCCCACCCTCCATTTCTTGTTTTTGCCTCAGTTTTTTTAAAAATGGTATTTGGCTGGTGCTTATGAAGAGAGTGAGTACACTGTACACTGTGCCTTTAATGAAGGCAAATGCAGGACTGGCAAGACGGCTCAGCGGTCTAAAGCACCTGCTTAGGCAAGTTTAGGCAAGCTTAGGCAACTGCAGGGACTGCAGTTCGATCCCGGGTACCACATGCTGTGCCAGTCCCACCCCCAGGGCAAGCTGAGATGGCCATAATATAAAAAAAGAAGAAAGAAGAAGGAAGAAGGAGGCAAATCCTAGCTAAGGAAGTGCATTGCTTTACAGTGCTGTCTCAAATCTCCCTTTGGGCCCTCTGCTGGAAAAGTAGAATCAAGTCTGAACCAATGCCTTTTTAACTGTATCCTCTAGTATTATAGATGTAGGACAGTACTGTATCATACTTCTGTGATTATACAATATCTTGTACCTGCTTTATGATACGTAGCAGTGACCGTGCTTTATCAAAGCTGTTTTTAATGATGTTACTGTAGAATGTTATCTTTCCAGATGATTAAGAAGCTAATAAAAAAAAAAAATGGTGCCAAGTACTACTAAAACAACAAAAAAGAAATTATATTACAAAGCTAGTATGATAAAATCAGCATGGGGGGACTGGTGAGATAGCTCCATGGTATAAGTGCCCGGCTGGCAAGCACAAAGTTGTGAGTTTGAGCCCCAGTCCCACAAAAAAAAAAAAAAAAAAGAAAAAGAAATATTGGGGCTAGTGAGATGTTCACAGTCTAAAGCACCTGCTTAGGAAAGCTTAGGCAACCACAGGGACCTTGGTTCAATCCCTGGCACCACAGGCTGTGTCAGCTCCACCCCTAGGGCAGGCTGAGCCAGCCAAAATATAAATAAATACATAGCCCGCGATGAGTCCACCACGCGCGCGCCGCTGCCTCAGCGGTTCTGGGTGGGGCGTGCGAGTCTGTGCCCGCTGCTGCGGCTGGGAAGAGGAACGCCAGCTGGAGAGAGGCGGGAACAAAGAAGGTAAAGTAAAAAGGGAAGAAAAGATCATAGACAAAAAATGTCAGAAATGTCAGACAACGAAGAAAGGAATAATGCTACAGTTCTTCATGAAGCTGTGTGTAAGCAAGAAACATCTTCATTAACTGATGCTGTAGAGCAAGTTGCAAAGCAACAACAATCACAAATGTCAGAAATAGAAAAAAACAAAAAAATCCTGCTCCATTTACAGAATGAACTTCATGAACTTGAAAAACAAATAGCTGCATTCTCTGCAGAAACTAAAGAAACAGAGAGGCAAATTTATCAGCAAGATACTGCCATTGAGACTTTGCAACTTCGATGTGGAAGCCTGGAAATTCAAATCAAGTCCTTACATACAGAAAATATAAAGCTTAAATTTGGTATAGCAGCAGCCAAAGAAGATTTTGAAGAACAGATGAAAAGATATAATGTGTATTATGCAAAGATAAAGGCACATAAAGGTAGTTTGGGAGACATAGAAAGAAAATGGTCATTTATGACTGAACTTTATGAAAAACGAGATCTTATTAAAAAACTAAAGACAATAAAAGAGGAACTTAGGCAAGACCTCAAAGATCCAGGTGGAAACAAAATAACTCAAACTCAGGTTTGAATTATTAACATTTTTTTCTGTTACTTTTTTTGTAAGTATAAATATTAAATTATAAATTCATCAATAAGTTAATAGAATAGCCATAACTATTCTACTACTTTAATAGTTTTCAAAAATTGGGATAAATATGCAAGGTATATAGCAGCTATCCCAAATGTGTAAGGGAATTAAGGAAGATTTTACAAGTCCTCTGTGGAATTATAAAAATATGTGGTGAGACAAATAACAATGAAAAATTAATTTGCTGAAGAACCTGTAATTCACGAGTGTTTAGGCTCTAACTTCCATGCTAATTGATCCAGACCAATTCTAATCAGTGTAGTCTACTTAATGCTGTGTACAAACAATCTGAATTAACCATCTTGATTTTTTTAGTATTTTTTGATGGCCATAGAAGTTACAAAATTAAAGTATCATTTCTTGCTAGAGACTTAAAAAATATCCTGTGCACTGTTACCAGGCAATTACATAACTGAAATTTTCCTTTATGTCTTACTTGTTTTTAGATTTAGTACTTTCAAATCTATTATTTGTTCAAATAATAGTGCTTTATCTTGTATACTTATAGAAGTAATATGTTAATCCTGCTTATCAAAATTAAGTTTTGATGTGGCTAGTTTTTCTAAATAATGGAAACACTAACAGTCTTAAATTTATAGTGACCATTTTTTTGACTTACATATTTTAAATTTTATGAATATATAGGAAGATATTTCAGATATAAAAAATAACATTGCAACCATAAAAAAATCTATCATTGAAACATCTTGTTTTCTTGAAGAAGAAAAAAAGACACATGAAAACTTAAGAAAAGAAATAGAGGTAAGTATTATCTAGATTTCAAATGTTTAGGAGACCATTTTTAACTTTGTGCTGTAATTTATAGCAGAGGCTGTATAGTCAAAAGAGGATGATTGGGCCTGGACAACAGAGACTCCTTAATATAGTATAAAAGATAATGGCAATCATTGTTAACTTTAACCTCAAGTTAAAAAAGAAATTAGAAAACTGGTACTACAAAGTTGAGAGTCTAAATTCATAATGTTGTGGTACTATATATAGACTTGACTCATTACTGTGTAGATAATTGGTGAATAAACAT
>PVJA010039888.1:0-18865 GCA_004027025.1 Myocastor coypus | reverse complement strand
TGTGTAACTGCTTATATCACATTGTATGGAAAGTTATTAGAATATCAATGATGGTCAGAAAATATCATTTACAAGCTAAGTCAAAGATATTTGATACTCAGAAAGCCAGTGATGATAAGCCCAGTACCTATGTTATAGAATAATAGTATCACAAAGCTTTTCTGCTGGAGGGTTGAGAATGTAAGTTAACAAACCGACAATTGGAGAAAAAGAAGGGCTATAAGGATAGCCAATATTTTGGCCCTAGCCCTTCAAGGTCAATAAAGACCCAGGATATAAGAGAACCTGTGCTGTAATATCTTATAACTCAGAGGTGTCCCAAATTTCCTGGTCAAGGAGATTATGGGACCTCAAAGGAAAGGGATGAATGAACTGCAGTGCGTCTAAGGAGAGTCACCCAGAGAAAAACATTCTCTCAGGCTTTCACAGAAAGCAAAATGGCCAAGCAATGGCCGTGACTCGTCCCGAAGACTGACACTAACAACAGTTCTACAAAGTACTGTCTATGGTCTCAAATTTAATCCTGAGGGGATTTGACCCTGGAAGATACAGAAAAAAAAAAGAATGTTTAGTTATGCAGGTCTTGCTTCGACTTGCCCTTGACCACCCAGCAAGAAAAAAAAAATTCCTTAATTACAATGCATGGAAAGCAGAGCTAGATTGGTGAGATGAGCTTTAGGAGGCTCAGATTCAATAGCCTCCAACATCACAAGCTTCACTGGTGGCACACTGCAATTGCAAAACCTTTGATTGTATATGTATCTGCTTCCTTTTAGTCCAAAGAGAAGTATATTCTTTCCTGTTTTTTTTTCTTTCTTTCTTTTTTCTATGCAACATTAATAGGGAGGTGGGTCATGCCCACACACTGCACTCTATAGAATGATTGTGAAGACAATATGCAATATGTCAACTTTCAAAGAAAAAAAGGGGGAAAAGAAAAAAAAAGTAATGTGGATTTAGAAAGGTTAATGTTTAATTGTTTGATCAATCTTATATACCTATATGTATTAATCTAAACTGATCCGATGATGAAAATATGTAATATAACCATTGTTAAATTTAAACAATAAAAGAATTGAAAAAAAATCTATGACGAGGACAATAATACATAATGTATTAATTATAGTAACATGCCTACTAAATTGTTTTGAAACTGTTTTATTATTATTTTCCCCTCTCTTTAAAACAAAAGAAATGTAAGAAATGAATAAGTAAACTAGAGTGATGGAAAATAATGTGCTATGTGTTTGGAATATTTCTACTTAATTTGAACTACTTTTTACTCTTTATTCACTTATTTATTTGTATAGGGTCTTACTATGCAAATCTCACTCAGAGTGATCCTGTCTCAGCCTCCCAGCAATGGAATAATGGGCATATTTATTATTATTAAAAAATTAAGTATACAAACATAAATTTACTATTCAGAGCTTTTAATAACAAAAGAAAAGAGTAGAATGTATGGGAAGTAGTGACCTCAGGAGAAAGAGATTTGGAAAGATATGGACATCGCATCTAGTTGATTATTTAGACAGGAAGGTAACACATGACCATAACATCATGATGAAAGTACTCAGAAAGATGGGCAAGGTCAGGGGAAAGTGATAATCCATGGAGAAGCGCTGTAAGTCAACAGCAGGCCAGCATGATCTGTACCCTGTACTCCGAGTTTCCTTTTGGTTTGAGGTTCGTGGTAGTCTGACTCCAAAGCAGACTGGTGGAAGTGCCTGGGTTCAACTCGAAGCAACCAGGAAACAGCGTGAGATGAAAGGAGTTTGGGAGAAGAATGTACACCAGCGAGTCACCTCCACACAAGCCCCACCTCCTAAAAGCAAGTCAGTTCTATCTTCCCATTTTCCAATCACCTTCCAAGCAGGTGAGACTTGAAGGACATATTTAATCTAAATTATAACACTTCACCCTTGGTTCTCCAAAGGTTCAGTGTTCATCTCCTGATGCTAAATAAAAGAACCTAGTCCATGTAAAAGAGTCACAAGAGTATTAATTGTAACAGTGTTTCTGAAAAGTCTGTCTAAAGGCTCCTCTGAGATTCAATGCAGGCTGTTAGCTGTGCATCCTTGTAAAATTTAAAAGAAAGTTAATTACTTCCAACATAGTGTAGCATAGAATAAACATTCCCTTTTCAAAAAATAATAGTAAGGGGAGAGGAAAAAATTGGACAAAGCAAAGTGACAACGCAGTTGGACAACATTAAACACTGTAGCTCCTTTTCGAGAATTCAAGAAAGGTTATGGTGATTTTGTAAGATCCCAGGCATTTCTGCTTCTGTGGCTTTGCTAGTACAATCGTGGCTTCTGTGCAAAGGTGCTTGTCTCACTGCCTGTGGCCTTCCTTAGCAGATACTTCATGATTCCAGGGTCTGTAACTTTCTGGTTTCTCCGCAACATTTTTGGCTCAGTCTCACAACTCCATGCACATCCCTCTCAGATTGCCTCATTTCACGGACCTTTTTCCTTATTGTATTTGGTACAGGGTCTCATTATGCAGCTCAGGCACATAATGATTTTCCTGTTTTCAGTCTCCTCAGCACTGGGAGTACAGGTGCACACTAGCACATCCCATCTCAATGGTGGGCAGAGTGCAATCGGGGCAGGGCCAGCACTGCATACGGTACCAAGGATTGATCCTCCATCCCTGAACTTGCCTAAACAGGTGTTTAGTCTGCTGAGCTGTATTGCTGGCTCCAAGGCCTTCTTTTAAATATGGGTAGCAACCCTCACGACTGCACAGCTCTGGCAATATACATGCCTGTAAATCATCACCATGAAGCTGATATCAAAGTTTGATGCCTGCTTGATCAAGAGCTGGACCCCTTTGACTTATGGCTATAGAGTCTTCTGAGTGGCTTAACTGTTTTTAATTTCTTCTGCCAGATTAATTATCCCATTGGCCTTAATCTGAGTCACTCATAAATTCTAGTTACATCAACAAAATGAATTTAACGTTTTATATGAGTGCAATATACATGGTCTCTAGTTTAGCTGTCAGTGGATTACTGTTTCCAACTGAAATTTACTAAGCCAGGTCTTTACTATACTTATTCCTGTTAGTATTCTGTCCTTCTGGGCTCTGATCGAAATTTCCTATAAAGTTTACCATACAGTATTTTAGAGTTTCTCTCATCAGTGGCTTCATACTTTTCTAAATTCCTCCCACAAACTAGCTCCTAAGGTATCAAAACCACATAGGCAATTAATCAGTGCAATGAGCCCATTGCTCTGGTACTAAGTCTATCTTACACATTTTTGGCATGGGGGTGAATTACCTGACTGTGACAACTTCAAAGAAGTTTATTGTGTTTCACAGTTCAGGTCCACAGTAGGCTTGCTTTCAGGTAAAAATGGCATGATATAGAAATAATATGATAGAGAAATTCAACCAGGGGCAGTGAAAAACTAGGATTAAGAGGGAAGAGCTGGGGATAAGCATACATCTTTCTAGTACTAGACACAAATGGCCAGATTTCAACCAGAACCCATTTCCTAATAGCTATTCAGATATATATTATGCCATGATCCAATGACTTCCAACACAAGAGACTTTAGGTCAACATTTAAGATCTAAACCATAGGGCTTACAAATAGATGTAAACTCCTTCCTTTTAAAGCTTATCTTAGAGAAAGCTTTTTTTTTTTTTCTAACAAGTACACTCTCTATTCTTTTTCACATTTCCAATAAGTCGCTTCTACTTTCTTCTTAAGCATCTCTGCTAGTGAACAAATGGACATAGTGGAAATATACAGAGTATTCCACACAACCACATCTGGATACACATTTTTTTCAGGGGTACATGGGATAGTTTCTAAAATAGACCCTATACTAATCCATGGGTCATTCTTAGGTATGTGCAAGAAAACAGAAATTATCCCATGCATATTATCTGATCACTGTGCAATGGAATTGGAAATAAATGACAACAGAAACCACAAGAACCCCAGAAATACATGGAAATTAAACAACACTCTTCTCAACAACCAGTGTGTTTCAGATGAAATTAAACAAGAAATTAAACAATATCTTGAATTTAATGAAAATTCAAACACAACCTACCAGAATTTATGGGATGCAATGAAAGCAGTTCCTAGAGGGAAATTTATAGCTGTGAACTCACACGTTAAGAAAACAGAATGGGAACAAATAAATACTCTCCTGGAGCACTTCAATCGACTAGAAATAGAAGAGCAAACGAAATCCAAAGCCCAAAGACAGGAGGAAATTATAAAAATTAGGGCAGAAATTAATTTAATTGAGACAAGGAAAACAATACAAAGAGTTAGTGAAGCAAAAAGCAGGTTCTTTGAAAGATTAAATAAAATTGATAAGCCCCTAACTAACCTCATCAAAAAGAGGAAAGAAAAGACTCAAATTCAAGCAATAAAGAATGAAAAGGGTAAAATTACTACAGACACAGCAGAGATTTAGAGGAGCATAAGTAACTACTTTGAGAACATTTACTCTCACAAAATTTAAGACATAGATGAAATGGATAGATTCCTAGAAAAATACAAATTACCCAAACTCAACCAAGAAGATATAAGAACTCTCAATAACCCAATAACAGTCAATGAAGTACAAAATGGAATAAAAAGCCTACCGACAAAGAAAAGTCCAGGTCCTGATAGATTCACCACTGAATTCTACAAGAAATTTATAGAAGACTTAATCCCAACACTCCTCAAATTCTTCAATGAAATTGAAAAGGAAGCAATCCTTCCAAAATAATTCCTAGAGGCAAGTATTACACTGATACCAAAACCAGAGAGAGATGCAACTAAAAAAGAGAACTACAGGCCAACTTCTCTCATGAACAAGGATACAAAAAATCCTAAATAAAATCCTCACCAGTAGAATACAACAAATCATCAAGAAGATTATACACCATGACCAGGTAGGATTCATCCCAGGGATGCAAGGATGGCTCAACATACACAAATCGATAAATTCGATACACTATATCAATAGAGCCAAATCCAAAAATCACATGATTGTCTCAGTTGATGCAGAAAAGGACTTCGACAAAGTCCAACACTCATTCATGCTCACAGACCTACAGAAAGTTGTAATAGAGGGCTTCTGCCTCAACCTGATAAAAGCCATCTACAACAATCCAACAGCTAACATAATTCTAAATGGGGAAAAACTGTAATCTTTTAGTCTCAACTTTGGCACAAGACAAGAATGTCCTCTATCACTATTCCTATTCAACATAGTTCTGGAATCATTAGCTACAAACACTACACAAGAAAGAGAAATAAAAGGATTAAGAATAGGTAAAGAAGAAGTAAAACTATCACTATTTGCAGATGACAGGATAGTCTACTTGGAAGACGCAAAATACTCCACTAAGAAGCTATTAGAATTAATACACAAATTCAGTAGCATAGCAGGTTACAAATACACAAAAGGCAGTAGCATTCCTCTACACAGATAAAAAACACACTAAGAAAGACATTAGAGAAACAGTACCTTTTATGATAGCACCGAAGAAAATGAAATACTTGGGCATTAACTTAACTAAGGAAGTAAAAGACCTTCTCAATGAAAACTACAGTATTTTGAAACAGAGAGATCCTAGATTTCAGAAAATGGAAAAATATTTCCTGCTCCTACATGGGAAGAACCAACACTGTGAAGATGGCCATACTTCCTAAATTGTTATACAAATTTCTATCAAAATACCATCAACATACCTCACAGACCTGGATAAATCATTCCTAAAATTTATTTGGAACCAAAAAAGACCCAGAATTTGTTTTGCAACAAATGTAGGGCAGGAAGCATTACAATTCCTGACCTAAAGTTATAATAAAAAGCTACAGTGATAAAATCAGCATGGTATTGGCAGAAAAAGAGACCTGAGAATCAATGGAATAGATTAGAAGATGCAGAAGCAAATAAAAACACACTCAGCCACCTTATGTTCGACACAGGGGCCAAACATGCTTACTGGAAGAAAGATAGCCTCTTTAACAAATAGCACTGGAAAAACTGGCTCTCTACATGCTGAAAACTAAAACTTGCCCCAGGTCTATCACCATGCACTAAACTGAAGTCAAAATGGATTAAAGATCTAAATGTTAAAAAAGAAACACTAGATCTCCTGGAAGAGAAAGGGGGGAGAAAATCTTGAAGACATCAGGATAGGCAAAAAGTTCATGGACAAAAATCAAAATGCACGTTTAACACTTGAAAGCATCAACAAATGGGACCTCCTCCGGATAAGAAGGTTTTGCACGTCAAAGGAAATTACCAACAGAGTGAAAAGACAACCCACAAATTTCGAAAAGATTTTAACTAATAAGTATTCAGACAAAGGTCTTCTGTCTAGAATCTACAAAGAACTAAAACTCATTAGGGTTCCAAAATTCAAAGACCAATCCAGAAACGGGCATCTGAGATGAACACACACTTCTCAGAGAAAGAAATTCAGCAAGCCTATAAATACATGAAGAAATGCTCCACTTCGCTAGCCATCCATGAAATGCAAATTAAAACAACACTGAGATATCATCTCACCCTAGAAAAATGGCTACCATAAAGAAATCAACCAGCAACAAATGTTGGAGAAGCTGTGGGGAAAGAAGAACCCTTCTCCACTGCTGGTGGGAATGCAGATTGGTGCAACCATTATGGAAAGTGGTGTGGAGGATCTTTAAAAACCAGAATTGGAAATCCCGTTCAATCCAGCTATCCCTCTACTTGGAATTTTCCCAGGAGAACTGAAAACATCATACCATAGCGATATCTGTGCACCTATGTTTGTAACAGCCCAATATGTAATAGCCAAATCTTGGAAACAACCAAAATGCCCATCATTTGAAGAATGGTTGTAAAAGATGTGATACTTTTATACAATGGAATATTACTCAGCTATAAAGAATGATAGGCTGGAAGATTTCATATATAAATCAATGTATATTGCACTTGTACTCATAAGTGAAATAAATCAGACCTACATGTGTAAATATTGCATAATCTGCCTAGTGTAAGAATTTTAAAAAAATAATAAATGAAGGGCATAACACAGCTGAATGTGTTATGGATTAAACAATGAAGTGACTGGAAGCAGAAAAGAGAGGAAACCTAGCAGGAGCAAAACCATACATTTATGTACACAGGATGAATCAGATATTGGTCCTAAGAACCTTCAAAATATTTATCATATTGATCATAACACCGTGCAACACTAAAACTATCTTTGGAATGCCTATCATTTTCGTCTTTTAGAGGTGGACTGCTTCCAGTGTAAGCTCAGTTACTGTTATACTCTCTCTCAAGTAAATGGTTCGTTAACAACAACAACAACAACTAAAAGAGTATTAATTAAGAGTAAGAGACAGGGCAAAATGCCATAGGCCTGACAGGCTACAATTTGTACATCCTTGGATTTCTAAATGTCTGCATAAAAATGTGTAACTGCTTTTTATCACATTCTATAGAGTTATTAGAATATCAGTGATTAATGGAAAATATCAATGTCAAGTTAAGTCAAAGTTGTTTGATATTCAGAAAGCCAGTGACATTAAGCTCAATTACCTGTTATAGAGAAATAGTATCACGAAGCTTCTCTGCTGGTGGGTTGAAAATGTGAGTTAACAGACCAAAAATTGGAGAAAAAGAAGGGTTATGAGGATAGGCAACATTTTTGCCCTAGCCCTTCAAGGTCAGTAAGGACTCAGGACATAAGAGAACCTGTGCTGTAATATCCTACAACTCAGAGGTGTCCCAAATTTTCTGGTCAAGGATATTATGGGACCTCAGAGGAAAGGGATAAATGAAGTATATTGTGTCTAAGGAGAGTCACCCAGAGAAAAATATTCTCTCAGGCTTTCACAGAAAGCAAACTGGTCAAGCAATGGCCGTGACTCATCCCGAAGGCTGACACTGACCACAGTTCTACAAGGCACTGTACATGTTTCCAAAGTTAATGCTGAGGGGATTTAACCTTGGAAGCTACAAAAAATGAATGTTTTGTTATGCAGGTCTTGCTTTAACTTGCCCTTGATCACCCAGCGGAAAAGCTTAATTACGAGGCATAAAACACAGAACTAGATTAGTATGATGATCTGTGAGAGTCTTAAATCAACAACCTCCAACATTGCCAGTCTCACCGGTAACCCACTGCAATTATGGAACACTGGACTATGTATACATCTACTTACTCTCAGTTCAAAGAGAATAATTTTTTTCTTTCCTTACACATATTGATTAGAAAATGTATCATGCCCACACCCTGTGCTCTGTATTACTATTATGAGGACAACATGCAATGTGTCAATTATTGTGAATGTACTACTAATGTGTTGTGAAACTGTCATATTGATATTTCTTATTAAAAGGAATAAAAAAGAGTACAAATTAAAAATAATTAATTTTCAGTGCTAATATTTTTCCCATTGATGGGTTTTCTTTTTACTCTGTTGGAGATTTCCTTTGAAGTGCAGAAACTTCTGAACTTCATATTTTGGGATGAATAATGAAAAATGCCAATATAATCTTGCTGCTAATAATAATATTAGCAACAACAAGAGAAATAGAAATGAAAGGTATAGCATATGTCTCAGTACTTGTCTCTTGTTCCTGGAACAAATACTCACTATTCAACTTTTCAAAAATATCAGATCCAAGTTGTTGATTCGGTGAAGTATTTTCTGTGCAGTTTGATTTTTGTTCATGAACTTTCTGCCTATCCTTAAGTCTTTACAATTTCTATTTATATTTTCCTCCAGAATATTTAGAGTTTCTGTTTCAATATTTGAATCTTTTATCCATTTTCACAGTGATTTTGTGAATCGTTATAAACATGGGTCTATTTTTAGCCTTTGATAAATGGAAAGCCAGTTTTTCCAGCACTATTTAGTAAAGAGACTTTCTTCCAGCAAGCATGTTCTGCTCCTTTATAAATGATAAGGTGGCTGAGTGTGTTTGCAGTTGTCTCTGCATCTTCAAATCTATTCCATTGATCCTCAGATCTGTCTCTATGCCAGTACAATATTGATTTTATCAAAGCAGCTTTATAATATAATTTCAGGTCGGTGACTCTGATACCTCCTATCTTTTCTTTGTTTCCCTAGATGGCTTTTGATATTCTGTGTCTCTTCTGGCTCTAAATGAATTTGAGAAAAGTTGTCTCTAGATCTGTGGAGTATATCAATACTAGTTTAATCAAGACTGCACTGAATCTTTATAATAATTTTGAGAGTATGGGAATTTTCACAGTGTTGATTCTTTTTATGCAGGACTATGGAATTTTTTGAATTTCTCAAGTCCTCTTCAATTTCTTTTCTCAGGGTATTGTAATTTTCCCTTTATATATCATTGATGTCCTTCATAGGACTGAGTTCTAAGTATTTCATTATGTTGGGTGTTATTGTGAAAGGCATAGTTTCCCAAATTTCTCTCGTGATACGTTCATTGTTTGTGAACAAAAATGCATTGATTTGGGGGTGTTGATTTCATATCCTGCTACATTGCTAAATTTGGTGATGAAATCTACGAGACTCTTGGTGGAGTTTTTTGGCTTCTCTATGTAGAGTATCACGTCATCTGCTAATAATGATAATTTCACTTCTGCTTTTCCTATTCTTCCTTTTACTTCTCTCTCTTGTCTAATTGCTCTAGCTAATGTTTGAGACCTATATTGAAGAGGAGTGGAGACAGTGAGTATCCTGTCTTGTTCCTGCTTCTAAAGTGAACACCTTCAGTTTTTTTCCCATTAAGTATGATGTTGGCTGTTCATTTCTCATAGATGGCTTTTATAAGGTTGAGATATAGACCATCTATTCCAATTCTCTGTAGGCTTTTATCATCAATGGGTGTTGGACATTGTCAAAAGCTTTTTTTTTTTGCATCTATTGAGATGATCCTGTGGTTTTTGTTCTTGATTACATTAATGTGGTATATTGCATTTATGGATTTTGATAAAGGCATAAACACTCTTGAGTGACCCTGAAATATACAATTTTAATTCATTATGCAGTCTCATATCCCATTTTACATTGGTTAGTATTGCTGTAGTCAAGGCTGAAAATTGCCAATTAAAAATAATCAAATATCCATTGCCTTCAAGTGAGATAAGCTACATAACTTCAGTAAGAGAGGTTTATGTATGAATGGAAACTGGATTGAAGCCCAGAAACGTTTTGTGGCAACTCATGTTTCCAACTTCTCGGTTTCTTATTTTCTCGCAGTACTTGTGTAGGAAATCACATGAGCCATACAAGATCTTTTTATGCTACACTTGTTCTCCAGCACTTACTTCAACTTTGGTGGGGAGATCTACTGATTTAGAAGTGAGAGGACGGTCCAGTTGTGACACTCGCTCCCACAAACACTCCCATCCTCCAGGGAAGTTCAGCTTACCAGTACCAGATAGAAGGACACAAAGAAAGGTAAGGATTTAAGCTACCATCTTTCTTATTTCCAAAGTATACTATTATTTTGTAAAAACTTACAAAATTTACTGAAAGTTTACTAAATTTCCACTTTGGGGTGTTGTATTCAAAGGTGCTATGGACATGGAGCTTCCTTCCAGGAAGTAGAGGAAGTATGATGCTTTAATCTGAAAATCGAGTGTTGGAAGCCACTAACATGGGTGCTTTCAAGGGGGCTATGCAGACTACTCCCCATTTTTGTCTATCCTCCCGCTCCTCTTCTTAATTCCAAACATTTAAATTTGTGGTCATTGTGAAAAACGCTTCTTTGTGTTTAATTTAAAGAGCAAGATGACCTGTAGGCATTTCATATAATAGCTGAAATAGTATAATCACCAGTTTCATTGGTTTATTTGCTTTTAAAGTTATTTTCCTTTATATATTTTGAATGTAGCAAAAGGAAAAGGTTCATACAAACTCTTACAGTTAAGGAGTATTTTTCATTGATTATTTCTAAAGATATACACAAATAAGGGAAATCAAAAACACACGAAGGCAAGCGACAGTGAAATATATCCACCTCAACAAGGACAAGGGCAAGAGATGGTGTGGTTCCTGTGGCCAAAGGAGCATGACCGATGCTCCAGCTGTAACAGTAGGAAAGGGTGCCAAGTCATGTAGCACTGGCAGGACACCAGGTGAGCAGATAGGAAATACTCTCATTTCCATCTCACAATTTCATAGGTATAAAGTGAATATTTGTAAACTCAACCATCTCCTTAGGCCCTTTAGCCTCCTGGTAGTTTTATCTCAGTGGTGTCTAAACACACATTTGCAAGATGTACTCTCCTGGCTAAGAGAAAGTCTACTTTCCCTTCCACATCTTTTTCTATTCAACCAAAACTATAGAGGCTTGTCACCTTAAAAGATGTTGATGTAGATGCAGTCAATTCTGATATCTCTTTGACTATAAGAAAAGATGTGTTGTCCTTTCCACTTGTGGTCTCCTTTTTAGGTGTCTCCAGAGTCCAAAGCCATAAGTTCTTTTTATTTTTTTTATTTTTTTTTTCTTGTTTCAGAACCTTTGTTTGTTTATTCACTCATTTTTATGGCCGGCTCAGCCCGCCCCGAGGGCAGGGCTGGCGCAGCATGTGGTGCCGGGGATCGAACCGCGGTCCCTGAAGCCGCCCAAGCTTTCCCCAGCAGGCGCTTTAGACCACTGAGCCATCCCGCCGGGCCCCCATAAGTTCTGTTGTTAGGAGACAGCTGCTGTATTGTGATGTGTGTTTCCTTCTTAGCGTCATCCAGCCCACTCCCCACTTCACTGGATTCCTTGTCTCTCATTTCTAGAGTTGAGCAATGCTAGGTTGTATCGACAACAAAATTTGCCAACTTGGTTCTAACTTGGAAGTTGCTACTTGGCTTTTGCCAACATCTGTTTGCAGTTAACAGCTCTGTGATGCTGAATCTGTGATCCAAAGTAGATGCTGGATTCAATCCATGTGTTAGCCTGTGAAACTGATTCACCTCAGGCTCCAATTCCCCTCTTTAGGAATGAAATGATAATCTCACCTTGTTGGGAGTGAAAGAAAAAAAAAAAAACATAGGGCTCAATTGCTTTTTTCTTGATTAAAATGTAAGACCTGGGAATAACTCCTCATGGCTTTTTAAAAATTAACATTAATGGTATATTCTAGATATTCATAATGATCACATTCATAGTAGAGAATATGTATCTATATGTAATAATATACCTTGAGTTTGGTAATGTTCACTCTGGTGTAAGTTGGTCCTCCTTCTCCCAGTAAAATTTGCTCATATCTCTATATTTGATTACCTATGCTTTTATGTCCCCCTTACAGTCTCTACTCACACAAAAGTTGGTCACCCATAAGTATTTCTTTAAAACACAAGTGCTCTCCTGAAAAATAATGATGAAAAATAAAATCATTTTAGCTGAAGGCTGAACATCTTCAATTATGTTTTCATTTTTATTTTTATCCAAATATATCACTACCATTATTTTCTCTTGCATATATTAATTCACCAAATAGCTAACAAGTATACAGTGTGTTGTGCACAGTATTAGACCCCTGGGAAACAGAGTCCTCCTGTATTTACTGGCTGCTACACTGAGCCACGTCCAGCCCACCGGGAGCAGTCACCATCACAACAGTACTAGCAAGAGGTTACATTTTCTTCAAGTCTGTAAAACATCTCTCCATACATAAATGATTTCAGTCACAAGTATAGTTGCTGTGTATAGGTCTTTTGAAATGTATAATCTGGAAAAAAAACCACAAATGTGTAATCTAAGAAAAACTGTATGACCTTTAACAGAGCAATGACTGGGTTCCCTCCTTTTTCTCTTGCATCCTATTCTTAAGTATTCTCTCCCATCCTAAAGATATGATTAGCACTGGAAAGAATTGATTGGGTTAGTGTACATGCCTAGATCATAGCACATTAGCCCCTCAGTCGAGGATCAATATTGTAGAAAAGAGAGTGAAACTTACTGGAGATGGAAAGAACTGGATTTGAAACAAGTGTGTTCCAGGATTGCAAACCACTAATTGATCCCTGCAATGTGCTTTTCTTTCCCCTATAACACAAAGACAGTAATTCCCATCTGGGAGGGTAGCTCTGGAAATCAGAAACCATGGAAGATGTTCATCCTTTGCCTGTGTTCCAGGAGCAGCTTCTGAATTTCTGCAGCACAAGACTCACACCATCAAAGGGGGGTGTGCTGCGTACGTCCATTGATGAGATGGTCCTGCCAATGACTTGGAAGACCTCATCATCAGTTTATTTGGGCTAGTGGGAAATACAGTTGTGCTCTGGCTCCTGGGCTTCACGTGCACAGGATTCCACTCTCAGTCTTTGCCCTCAGGGGACTGGGGAGATAGCTCAGTAGAATAAGCACTTGCCTGGCAAACACAAGGGCCTGAGTTCAATCCTTGGTTAAAAAAAAAAAAGAAAAGAAAAAAGAAAAAGTCAAACCACAGTCTTTGCCCTCAACGTAGCTGCTACTGACTTCTTCCTCTGGGGCCACTTTGTAGATTCTTTGAACAACTTCCTCCACATCGTCCACCTCACTTCAGTCATCTTCACTAGGTCTTATTCGCCATGATGATGTGATTTAGTGGCCCATCCGGTATAGACATCGCACAGAGACCCATGTCAAGTGTTGTGTTCGACCTGTTCTGGTCCTTATCCTTGTTGTTGAGTATCATGGTACTCATATACTGTAACTTAGAATTTAAGTTTTCCTATTATTCCTGCTTTATAGTGTTTTTAATTACCACTTCATGGCTGACCTTTTTATTTGTGGTTCTGTGACTCCAGCCTAGCCTCGCTGCTAAGGATGTTCTGTGGCTCAGGGAAGTTGTCACTCTTCAGGCTCTATGTGACTATGGGGCTTTCAGTTCTGGTCTTCCTCCTTGGTGGCCTGCCTACAAGCATCATGAATTCTCTGTTGTCCTGGTTTACCGAGATTGGTGACAGGATTTACTATGATTTGGTTGCTTTCTTCTCTGGTGTCAATAGCAATGCCAAATCTCTCCCTTACACTCCTTTATTATTATTATTATTATTATTATTTTTTTTTTTTTTTTTTGCCTTCTTTAAGCTCCATTAGAAGTGCAGGCAGCAGCAATTACTGAAGCTGATCCTGGAAAAGGTCTTGGAGAATAAAGCTGAGGTAGACAGAAGTGGAGAAAGGGTTCCTCAGGATGGCGTACAAATACCAGGGTGCCTTTATTTCTGCGATTCTTTTTCTACAAGAGTTGATTCACACAAGTAGGACTTCTTCAAGATTACAGAGAAGATTACGTAAGGTCGAACTTCATAACTATATGCACATATTGGAACACTGATATAAATATGTAGAGAGGCACGTGCCCTTTGAATTAAATATTATCTGTTTTAACATTCCATCCATGCAGCTGATTATTTGTAATGCCGGCCATGTGCCTACAAAGACTAACAACTGATGACTCTCATTTTCCTATATTCCAAGTAATCTTAACACATGTCATGACTGACGAGTCTCTGTCTCGTCCTGGAGCCAGAAAGCTAAAAAGGAAGACAGAACCAAGGGCCATGAGCCAAAATGCATGAGAACCAACCCTATTCCCTACCAGACTCTACTAACACCTGCAAGTCTGATGATCTGAGGGAAAATTTGTCTCCCTTCATCACGATAGGTTCTGCTGCTCAAAGAAAGTAAGGAGCTTTTAATGATAGGTGGAGCAGCTAAAAGGCCATCTGCTGGCTCCTGTCAATGAGGTAGCAACCAGGGAATGAACAATACCCATGAAGCTTTTTTCACATGTCCCGGGGCGGAGGAGTAGGTTTCTCTTTGCGGAGGCGGCGTGGTGGCGAGTGAGCTGAGTGAGCTGGGGAGTAGGAGCCATGGCAGGACAGGCATTTCGGAAGTTTCTCCCGCTGTTTGACCGCGTATTAGTTGAAAGGAGCGCGGCTGAAACGGTCACCAAAAGAGGCATTATGCTTCCAGAAAAATCTCAAGGAAAAGTGCTGCAGGCAACTGTGGTAGCTGTGGGATCCAGCTCTAAGGGAAAGGGTGGAGAGATCCAACCAGTTAGTGTGAAAGATGGAGATAAAGTTCTTCTTCCAGAATATGGAGGCACCAAAGTAGTTCTAGACGACAAGGATTATTTCTTATTTAGAGATGGTGACATTCTCGGAAAATACGTAGAGTGAAGTAAATCACTGTTGAAATGGCATCACACAATGCTGCCCATTCCACTGAAGTTCTGCCGTCTTTCATCATGTACATAATTTCCATGTCTTTTATAATAAAATGATGATATCTAAACTTAAAAAAAAAATACCCATGAACACATTGATGTTCTGTACCAACTTTCCACATGTAAAGGAAAATGTGACTGATTCGGAATAGCTTGGATAACTATACGGTTGATATCTGCTGCCCTATTGAAAGTAGCCATTGATGCTTACATTTTCTTCATTTAAATGTCTTATGACTTTTGGAAACTGATTTTGCATGTTTATGTCTGGTAATATAAACAACTAAATTCAAGACAGCATTATGCAATCTAACAAGCATTACTGAATTCTTCTAATTTTGTATAGTGTAATTCTGTACTATTGCTAATATTTTCTAACTTTTTATTCTCTTTAAAAAATAGAACCTTAAGAAAAGATTCTGTGGGTCATGCCCGCACACTGTACTCTGTAGAACGATAGTGAGGACAATATGCAATATGTCAACTTTCAAAAAAAAATAAAGGGGAAAAGGAAAAAAAAAAAGTAATGTTGATTTAAAAGTGTTAATGTTTAATTGTTTGATCAATCTGATATACCTATATGTATTAATCTAAACTGATCTGATGATGAAAGTATGTAATATAACCATTGTTAAATTTAAACAATAAAAATATTAAATTAAAAAATAAAAGATTCCGAGGATATTTGAGAAATTCATTAATTATATTGAAAGCACTGTGTTTGCACTTTCTCTAAAAAATAAGAAAATAAAAGTAAAAATATATTTGAAGGCATCGCAAAATCACCCAAGCATGTTTAAGGCATGAGTCTAACAGAATAGGGCACACTGTGGCATTGATTCTTGAAACCACAGATATCTGATGGAAGGGGAGGTTCTTCATGGCTAAGACACTCCACTGTCCACTTTCCAGTGTTTCCTGTATATATCGGTGTCCACATTCATTCTCCTAAGAAGAATCCTGCAGAGCCTTCTGAAGAACCAGCTTGAGAGTCTGATGTTGCTGCCTGAAGGAGCCAATTAAGAAGTAGATGATGGGGTTGGCACAGCTGTTAACACAGGACAGGAAAATTGTGACTGAGTGAGGATGACAAAGGAAGTGATAAAGAGGGACTGGAAGCCAGTATAACAAGAACCAGGAAATGCCAAAGGGCAGGCCACAGATGAGGAAGACTAGGACTGTGAGAAGAATGGTCACATACAGCTTGGTTAGTTGGAGTCGTTTGGAACCACAGAAGATTCGTACTGCCAGGGATAGGCTGGACACAGATAGAGTTAGAAATAAAAAAGCCAGCCATGCAGTTATGATAAAATTAACATTTTTCCAGCTAACCCCAGTAGATACCTGATATAGAAAACCAGAGTAGCACCAGTCTAAGATGCTAAGAAACAGAGATATAGTCCAAAGTAGGACACACACAACAGCTGACATGTATCTTGGACGGTGGCAGCGGTACCAGACGGGCCACAGCACACAGAGGCAGCGCTCTATGCTTATAGCACTGAGGATGCTTAGACCTGTGATGTATGGGATAGTCGCAATGTTGACAAAGGTATCAGGATTAGATATATAGGTGCGATCCAAGCACAGGATGATCAGGGAGTTAACAAATTGGAAGCAGAGGAAGAGGAAGTCAGATGCAGCCAGGTTGAGGATGTATACTGAGGTGGCATCCCTCTGCATGCAGCATCCCAGGAGACTGATGACCACTCCATTTCCTGCCAGCCCTACAAGGGCAGTGACGACAATCAGCACATCTGGGATCAAAGTCTCACCACAAGTCTGGTTTTCTCCATTCACTGCTGTGGTTTCCAGCCCCTCTAGTGTTGTGGTTGGATCCATGCTGACAAACCTCTCACTGGTGTACCTGAGGATACAAAATAATGTTGAGAACATGCTATACAGTAACTTCTTCTCAGGACTACCTTGTTATATGAGAAATAGTGTTCCCATTATAAAAAGTCAGGATGATTAAGTAACCTATCCAGAACTCTGTGGTCCTGGATGAACTAATACTAGATATGAACATGGTCTTTATTGATTCTATAGACTGATCTTTCTCTTCCAGATATAAATTTTGTAAGGTATACAGAAACAGTCTGATAAACACTTTCACTCAGTAGGCTGGGGCTTTGGACTTACTACATAAAGGAGGCACAGTGCCTCGTAGGCCTATTTGAATTTTGGAGACAACGTATTCCTCATTTAGGTGTCTTACTCCGACCCATTTACCGAGTGACTCGGAAAGCTGCTAATTTTGAATGGGGCCCGGAACAGGAAAAAGCCCTGCCACAGGTCCAGGCTGTTGTTCAGGCTCCTCAGCCTCTGGGACCACATGGTCCAGCAGATCCCATGGTACTTGAAGTATCAGTAGTAGATAAGGATGCTGTTTGGAGTCTCTGGAAAGCCCCCATAGGTGAATTGCAGCGAAGACCTTTAGGGTTTTGGAGCAAGGAGCTTCCATCATCTGCAGACAGCTACTCTCCCTTTGAGAAACAGCTGTTGGCCTGTTACTGGGCACTGGTGGAAACTGAATGCTTGACTATGGGACACCAGGTCACCATGAGACCTGAGTTGCCTATCATGTCCTGGATGTTATCTGATCCATCAAGTCACAAGGTTGGATGTGCCCAGCAGCAGTCTGTCATTAAATGGAAGTGGTACATTCATGATAGAGCCAGAGCAGGTCCAGAGGGAACAACTAAATTACATGAAGAAGTTGCCCAGATACCTATGGCTCCTACACCTGCCATATTATCTTCCGTTTCCCAGCATGCACCTACGGCATTGTGGGGTGTGTCATACAATCAGCTGTCGGAAGAAGAGAAGACTAGGGCCTGATTTACAGATGGCTCTGCACGCTACACAGGCACCACCCGCAAGTGGACAGCTGCAGCTTTACAGCCCATTTCTGGGACATCATTAAAGGACAGTGGTGAAAGGAAATCATCACAATGGGCAGAACTTCAGGCAGTGCACTTGGTAGTACATTTTGCCTGGAGAAAGAAATGGCCAGATGTGCGACTATATACTGACTCATGGGCTGTAGCCAATGGTTTGGCTCGATGGTCAGGAACCTGGAAGGAACATGACTGGAAAATCGGTAACAAGGATATTTGGGGAAGGAGTATGTGGATAGACCTCTCCATATGGGCAAAGGATGTAAAAATATTTGCTTCCCATGTTAACGTTCACCAAAAGGTGACATCTGCAGAAGAGGACTTTAACAACCAAGTGGATAAGACGACCTGTTCTGTGGATAGTGGCCAACCTCCTTCTTCAGCCACCCCTGTCATTGCCCAGTGGGCCCATGAACAGAGTGGCCATGGTGGCAGGGATGCAGGCTATGCATGGGCTCAGCAACATGGACTCCCACTCACTAAGGCTGACCTGCTGAATGTCCAATATGCCAGCAGCAAAGACCAACACTGAGTCCCCGATATGGCAACATTCCTCAGGGTGATCAGCCTGCAACCTGGTGGCAGGTTCATTATATTGGACCACTTCCATCATGGAAGGGACTGCGCTTTGTCCTCACTGGTATAGACACATATTCTGGATATGGGTTTGCCTTTGCTGCACGTAATGCTTCTGCCAAAACTACCATTCGTGGACTTACAGAATGCCTTATCCATCGCCATGGAATTCCACACAGTATTGCTTCTGACCAGGGAACACATTTTACAGCCAAAGAAGTGAAGC
>PVJA010039887.1:0-18858 GCA_004027025.1 Myocastor coypus | reverse complement strand
ATTTGTTGCTGGTTGATTTCTTTATGATAGCCATCCTTACTGGGGTGAGGTGGTATCTAAGTGTTGTTTTGATTTGCATTTCACGAATAGCTAGTGATGTGGAGCATTTCTTCATGTATTTGTAGGCTTGCTGTATTTCTTTCTCTGAGAAGTGAATGTTCATCTCAGATGCCCATTTCTGGATTGGGTCTTTGAATTTCGGGACCCTAATGGTTTTTAGTTCTTTGTAGATTCTAGATAGAAGACCTTTGTCTGAGTACTTGTTAGTTATAATCTTTTCGAAATTTGTGGGTCGTCTTTTCACTTTGTTAGTGATTTCCTTTGACATGCAGAAACTTCTTCACTCTTCTTAGAGAAATGTTAGCACATGTTCAAATGGCATGATAATTTATCTGCTTCCTTTTCATATCATAAATAGATGAGTCCCTGAGTGCTGTATTATATCTCTGTGTTTTAAATTTTTCTGTCATTAGCCGGGTGTGGTGGTGCATGCCTGTAATCCCAGCACTCGGGAGGCTGAGGCAGGAGGATCGATGCGAGTTCGAGACCAGCCTGGGTTACAAAATTGAGCTCAAGGCCAGCCTCAACTGCACAGCGAGACCCTGTCTCAGAAAGACAAAAAAAAAATTTCTGTCATTATCCAGTGTTCCCGCATATATTGTGTTTTCAATGAAAGTTTATTTTGTAAGGGAATGCAGATAGCTTTGCCTACACATTCTAATCATGCTGACCTTTAATGAGGGTATGCAAGTACTATACTGTATATTGTAAGGATTGTTTTAAAATATAGTCCATTGAAAAAATGTGTTTCAAGAAGGGTAGTGGAGAAATAAAGTGTGCAGACAGGTGAGTGGGGACACCTCACTAGAAACTAGTGGAGGAAAATATCTTCATGTTTATGGAGTTTGTACTAACCATGAGAAAGCCTGAAGGCATGCCTGCTCCCAGTTCAGCATTGGTTAACGCCATCCAGAATGTTTCCTGCACCCGTGTTCCCTCAGCAGAGTTTCTGGGGAAAGAGTTTGGGTGTAAGACAAAGAACTTGCATTTTTGCATGTTCCCAAGTTAGGCTGGTGATGGTGCTAACAAGTCATTTTATTCCATATTTCTATCAGATTCAGAGAGGAAGCTACAAACCAAACAGTGATGGCACAATTCTTGCTTCTTGGAATGATAGATAACCCAGAGCTGCAGCCCCTCATCTTCAGCCTGTTCCTGTCCCTCTACCTGGTCACCGTCCTGGGAAACCTGCTCATCATCCTGGCTGTCATCTCTGACTCCCGCCTCCACACCCCGATGTACTTCTTCCTGTCCAACCTGTCCTTCGCTGACATCTGCATGAGCACAACCACAGTCCCAAAGATGCTGGTGAACATCCAGGCCCAGGATCTGAGCATCACTTACTCAGGCTGCCTTGCTCAGGCCTGCTTTGTTTTGCTTTTTTGCGGGTTTGGAGAACTGTCTCCTTGCAGCGATGGCTTATGATCGGTATGTGGCCATTTGTCACCCACTGAAATACACGGTCATCATGAATCCTCGCCTCTGCGAAGGGCTGGTGCTACTTTCCCTGCCCAGTAATGCTGCAAATGCCCTCTTGCTTGCTCTGACGGCGCTGAGGCTGGCCTTCTGCACAGATTTGGAAATCCCCCTCTTCTTTTGTGAACTTGCTCAAATCGTCAAGCTCGCCTGTTCTGATACCCTCATCAATGACATCCTCATCTACGTCGCAGCTTTCGTATTCGGTGGTCTTCCCATCTCTGGAATTGTTTTCTCTTATGCTCACATTGTCTCCTCTGTTTTGAGGATTCCATCTGCTAGAGCAAAGTATAAAGCCTGTTCCACCTCTGGGTCTCACCTGACAGTGGTCTTTCTGTTCTATGGGACAGGGATAGGTGTCTACATCAGCTCCGCAGTGACTGACTCCTCTAGAAAAGCTGCGATGGCGTCGGTGATGTATTCTGTGGTGCCTCAAATAACTAACCCCTTCATTTACAGTTTGAGGAACAGAGACATGAAAGATACATTGAGGAAGCGCTTCATACGGGTATCTTCTGTTCTTTGATATGTCACACACTGTTGACTAGGGTTTATGGAGTAAGTCATAGGGACAGAAATACTGGTTTCTTAAAACGATTGGCTCTTCTATCACCAAGTACATCGAAATGACCACACAGTGATATAAAAGCTAAGAACATTTTTAAATTGTATTTTATGTAACTTTGCTCTTTTGTAGCCATTTGTGACACTCTAAAAATGACATCACTTCTTAAACGCAATTTTCTTTCTTATAGTATGCAGTTGGAGTCCACGACTTAAATTTTAGCATTATTGACTTTATTTCACTTTTTTAAGACAACAGTTAATAAACACAAAAAACCAAGTGGTTGAAATGACACCTGCTTGAGTGACAATCATAACAGTCAGTACAGAAAAAAATATGTTCCCTTACTTTCTGGTAGTGGTCCAGTGTTTCAAGAGATACTCTTTTTCCATAGTAGTTATTGTTTACAAAAGTTGAGCTAAGTTTTTGACATAATTTAGTTTATTCTTTGTGAAAAGCAACATTGTTGCATTGGTGTATGTGGAATAGTCAGAGGCAAAGTTATGCTTCATACCTTTTGTAGAACTGTGTCCTACCTGCCATTTTCATAAATAGTTATTTATGTGTGTGCATTGATCCCCATCTCAGGGCAGTGTTCTCTTTGCCTTAAGTTTTGGTTCTAGATATGTTTCTTGTAAATAAAAACATTCCATCTGCTTTATTTTTTTTAAATGAGCAGAACATATTTATTAGGGGAAAGAAAGCTTCTGTCCAAGAGAGGGACAGGAGGGGCTTCCGAGTGGGTTTCCCTCCATCTGCTTTCTAAATTCATTTTAACGATATAAAAAAAGCAATGAAATGGATGCAAAACAGTCTAGTACGAAAGTTACAATAATTAGTAATTGTCTTTCTAGCAGTTATTAAGAGGACAAGATGCAGACATGGTATATTGTCTGAACAATATTAGAACAAACCTTTCCTCTCAATGAACTATGAGAAAGTACCTATGTGTCTATCTTAACTCTCTTGTGTATACATGTCTATCTATATCTATCTACATCTATATCATCTATCTATATCTATATCATTTATCTATGTCTATATCTATCTATATCATCTATATTTATATCTATCTATCTATCTATCTATCTATCTATCTATCTATCTATCTATCCCGTCTATTTCACAACAAAACAGTGTTTTATATCCTCATTTATTTCTTCGTTTTTCGGAGATGGGTGTTCCATTTTCAGTTAGATGAGCTATATTTGGAGAAATATATAAAGGACCTTTTCATACTTAAAGCCAGTCCAAAGATTATAGGTACATGAATTCAGCAAAATAACCCCATATAGTCCAATAGTCTATAACAGCAGTGAGTTATCTGCATAACTGGCAATAGTCAGAAGTTGTTGACTTCAGCCCTTTACAGCTCAACATAATTATATAGCTTTTTTGAAAGTTCCAATTACTGTTTAAAATTTTATCTTGACAGATGTTATATGCTTATGTCTGTAATCTGAGCAACTACATTGAAGTTGGCCATGTGCAACACAACAACCACTGTTGAACCCCTATCATTTTGCTCTTTTTAAAAATTATGCAACATTTAAAATGTCTTTTCTATAATTTTCCTATTGTTTTAAAGATAAATTTTAAAGAGAATAAAATACATGTGTTCTATTATTGCTACTCTGTTTAAATTTCAGTTGTTTTATTTTTGTAGGCATTTTAGTGCTCTTTAATAAGTGTATTTTTACTTCATGCATGTATCCTGAAGAGAACATCGTATTAGGATATAAAACTGTCTTGTTCTTTTGGCAGGGGAGGTTGAGATAAGTTCTCACTGTGTACCCCAAGATTGCCTTGAACTCATAGTCATCCTCCTGCCTCAACATTTCCGGTGCTGCCATTACAGGTGGTGGCCTTCATGCCTGGTGGCTGTCTTGCTCTTGTAATAAGTTGGTGGATGTTCTAACATAAGTAGTACGTGTTAATTGATCTACTTTAGGTGAATAGTTCAGGTTCAGGCTGGGGATGTGGTCCAGGGCTGCAAAAAAACCCAACAAATAAGGTTCAGATTTTTCCCAACCATTTTCTCTTTAATAAGTCAGTTAGTGTTTGTTTTCATAATTCTTTTGTAGTTCATAAAAGAACTACATCTTTAGGATTACCCAATTGAATCTAGATGAGGCTGTATCTTCACTGTTTTGGTTGTTTTTCTGCGCAGAAGCTTTCTAAATTTGATATCATCACATTTATCGAGGTGTTTTTGAGACAGTGTCCTGCAATATAGCTCGGGCTGGCCTCAAGCTAAGAGCAGGTCTCCTGTCTCAGCCTCCTTAGTGCTAGGATTACAGGCATGTGCCACTAAACCTGGCATTGTTCCTGAATTTGCAAGGAAAGCTTTCAGTTATTCACCACTTAATTTGGTGTTGGAAGTAGGTTTGTCATAAGTGGGTCTTATGAGATTGAAATATGATCAGTTTAAGGATTCTTTTTAGGGATTGTGATCATGAGTGGATGCTGGATTTATTTATTTATGTAAATTATTTTTAATAAGAAATAACAATATGATAGTTTCAAAGCACATTAGTAGTACATTTGCAATAATTGACACATTCCATATTGTCCTCATAATAATTACGCAGAGCACAGGGTGTGGACAGGATTCATTTTCTAATCGATATTGGTAAGGAAAGAAAAAAAAGGAAACATTTCTTCCTTTTAAACTGAGAGGAAGTAGATGTATACATAGTTCATTGTTCCATAATTGCAGTGGGTTATCGGTGAAACTGGCAATGTTAGAGGTTGTTGATTTAAGCCTCTTACAGCTCATCATATTAATCTAGTTCTGCATTTTATGCCTCGTAATTAAGCTTCTCCCCTGGGTGATCTGTAAAAAAATTCATCTTTTGTAGCTTCCAAGGTCAAATCCCCTCGGGATTAACTTTGGAACCATGTATAGTACTTTGTAGAATTGTTGTTAGTGTCAGCCTTCGGGACGAGTCACGGCCATTGCTTGGCCAGTTTGCTTTCTGTGAAAGCCTGAGAGAATGTTTTTCTCTGGGTGACTCTCCTTAGACACACTGTAGTTCATTCATCCCTTTCCTCTGAGGTCCCATAATCTCCTTGACCAGGAAATTAGGGACACCTCTGAGTTATAGGATATTACAGCACAGGTTCTCTTATGTCCTGAGTCCTTACTGACCTTGAAGGGCTAGGGCCAAAATATTGGCTATCCTCATAGCCCTTCTTTTTCTTCAAGTTTTGGTCTGTTAACTTACATTCTCAGCCTTCCAGCAGAAAAGCTTCATGATACTATTACTCCATAACATAGGTAATTGGGCTTATCATTACTGGCTTTCTGAATATCAAACATCTTTGACTTAGCTTTAAATTGATATTTTCCATCAATCATTGATATTCTAATAACTCTCTACACACTTTTATGCACATATTTAGAAATCAAATCATGTACAAAGTTGGAGCCTGTCAAGCCTATGGCATTTTGCCCAATCTCTTACTCTCAATTAATACTCCTTTTTGTTAACCAATTACTTACTTAAGAAAGAGTATAACAGTAACTGAGTTTACATTAGAAGCAGTACACATCTAATAGACCAGCATGACAGACATTCCAAGCATAGTTTTAGTGTTGCATGGTGCTATGATCAATGTGATAAACCTTTTGAAGGTTCTTAGGACGAATATCTGATTCATTCTGAGTACATAAGTGCATGATTTTGCTCCTGCTATGTTTCCTCTCTTTTCTACTTTCAGTCACTTCGTTGTTTAATCCATAACACATTCAGCTGTGTTATACCCTTCAACTTTTATTTCTTCTTTACAGTTCTTACAGTAGGTAGACTATATGACATTTACACATGTAGGTCTGGTTTATTTCACTAATGAGCATATGTTCAATGTACATCCATTTACATATGAAGTTTTCCAGCTTATCATTTTTATAGCTGAGTAATATTCCATTGTATAAAAATACCACATTTTTTTCAACCATTCTTCAAATGATGGGCATTTTGGTTGTTTCCAAGATTTGGCTATTACAAATTGGGGTGCTATAAACATAGCTGCACAGATATCACTATGGTATGATGTTTTCAGTTCTTCTGGGAAATTTCCCAGTAGGGGAAGAGCTAGGTTGAATGGGATTTTGAGTTCTAGTTTTTAAGAAATCTCCAAACTGCTTTCCATAATGGTTGCACCAGTCTGCATTTCCGCCAGTAATGGAGAAGTGTTCCTTTTACCCCACAGCTTCTCCAACAAGTAAATGGTTGGTTTAGAAGAAAACAAAAATGCTATTAAATGAGAGTAAGAGACTAGGAAAACTACCAATCTACAGGCTACAATTTTATATATGCTTAGATTTCTAGATTCTGGTGTAAAAATGTGTAACTGCTTTGATCACATTCTATAGAGATTTATTAGAATATCAGTGATTGATGGGTAATACCAATTCCAAGTTAAGTTTAAAATGTTTGATACTCTGAAAGAGTGCTGTCAAGCTCAAGAATCTATGTTATAGAGTAATAGTATCGCTAAGCTTTTCTTCTGGAGAGTTAAGAATATAAGTTTACAGACCAAAAATTGGAGAAAAAGAAGAGCTGCAAGGATAGCCAATATTTTGGCCCTAGTCCTTCAAGGTCAGTAAGGACTCAGGACACAAGAGAACCTGTGCTGTAATATCCTATAACTCAGTGGTTTCCCAAATTTTCTGTTGAAGGAGATTATGGGGCTACATAGGAAAGGGATTGAAGATACACAGTGTACCCAGGGAGAATCATCTAGACAGAAAACATACTCTCAGGCTTTCACAGAGATCAAATTGGTCAAGCAATGGCCATGACTCATTCCGAGGGCTGACACTGACAACAGTTCTACAAAGCACTGTACATGGTTTCAAAGTAAACCCTGAGGGGATTTGACTGACCTTGGGAGATACAAAAGTTACATGTTTATTATACAGGTCTTGCTTTAACCACAAAGCAGAAAAGTTTAAGCACGAGACATAAAACATTAATGTAGATTAGTATTCTGAGCTGTAAAAGGCTTAAATCAACAGCTTCCAACATTGCCAGATTTTCCAGTAACCCGCTGTGATTATGGAACATTGGCTTATGTACACAACTACTTTCTCTTAGTTCAGTGAGAACAAATTTTTTGTACAAATAATGACTAGAAAAATTATCACGTCTACAACCTGTGCTCTTATAACTACAAGGAGGACAACAATATTCATTGTATCAAATACTAGAAATGTACTACTAACATGTTTTGAGACTGTCACATTGTCATTTGTTATTAAATGCAATAAAAAGATTTCATTACATTGTCTTAATTCTTATTAGTTAAAAACTTTTCGAATTTTTTGGGTTGTCTTTTCATTCTGTGGGTAACTTCTTTTGAGGTGCAAAACTTCTTAGTCCCAGGAGGTGCCAGTTGTTGATTCTTTGAACTTTTTTTTTTTTTTGTCTTTTTTTTGAGACAGGGTCTCGCTATGCAGTTGAGGCTGGTCCTGAGCTCACTTTTGTAGCCCAGGCTGGTCTTGAACTCGCACCAATCCTCCTGCCTCAGCCTCCCGAGTGCTGGGATTACAGGCGTGAGCCACCACGTCCGGCTATTCTTTGAACTTTTAAAGGTGTATTTTGATTTTGATTTTTTGTATTTCAATTCTTTGCTTACCTCAATGTCTTCAAGATTTTCTGCCACTTTTTCTTCCAGGAGATGTAATGTTTCTCTTTTAATATTTAGATGTTCAATCTATTTTGATTTTAGTTTAATGCATGGTGATAGACCTAGGTCAAGTTTTATTTCTTGGCATGTGGAGAGCCAGTTTTTCCAGCACCACTTGTTAAAGAGGCTATCGTTTTTTCAGTAAGAATGTTTGGACGCTTTGTTGAAGATAAGGTGGCTGAATATGCTATATTTGCTTCTGCATCTTCTAGTCTATTCCATTGATCCTCAGGTCTATTTTCCTTCCCAGTACCATGCTGATTTTATCACTGTAGCTTTTTAGTATAATTTTAAGTCAGGAATTATGATGTCTCCTGCCTTCTCTTTGTTGCCCAGGATTGTCTATGCACTTCTAGGACATTTTTGGTTCCAGACAAATTTTAGGAATGATTTCTCCAGATCTGTGAGATATGTTGACGCTATTTTGATAGGTATTGCATTAAATATGTATAACAATTTAGGAACTGTGGCCATCTTCACAATGTTGGTTGTTTTTATCCTGAAGCAGGGAATATCTTTCCATTTTCTGAAATCCACTAGGATCTCTTTTTTCAGAGTGCTGTTTTACATTTTTAGCTATGTTTATTCCCAAGTATTTCCTTTTCTTCGGTGCTATCGTAAAAGGTATTGTGTCCTTAAGTTCTCTCTCAGTGTGTTTGCTGTGTGTGTAGAGGAATGCTATTGACATTTTTGTTTTGACTTTCCTACAAAGGTCTTCTATGTAGAATCTATAAAGAACTAAAAATCACTGGAGTCCCAAAATTCAAAGACCCAATCCGGAAACGGGCATCTGAGATGAACACACACTTCTCATAGATAAAATTCAATAAGCCTACAAATACATGAAGAAATGCTCCACTTCACTAGCCATTCATGAAATGCAAATTTAAGCAACACTGAGATATCATCTCACCCCAGAAAGAATGGCATTCATAAGGAAATCAAGCAACAACAAATGTTGGAGAGGCCGTGGAGGGGAAAGGAACACTTTTCCACTCCTGGTGGGAATGCAGACCGGTGCAGCCATTAGGGAAATCAGTGTGGAGGCTCCTTAAAAACTAGAACTAGAAATTCCATTCAATCCAGCTTTCACCCTACTGGGAATTTTCCCAGAACAATTAAAAACATGCACTATAGTGATATGGGTGCACCTATATTTGTAGCAGCACAATTTGTAATAGCCAAATCTTAGAAACAACCAAAATGCCCATCATCTGAAGAATGGTTGAAAAAGGTGTAGTATTTTTATACAACAGAATATTACTCAGCTATAAAGAATGATAAAATAGAAGATTTTATATATAAATGGATGTATCTTGAACATATACTCATCCGTGAAATAAAGCAGACTACCTGTGTAAATATCGTATAGTCTCCCTAGTGTAAGATCTCAAGAGAAGAAACTAATATGGAGGAGCCTAACACAGCTGAATGGAAATCAAGTACTTAACAGTTAAACAAGGAAGTGATTGTAAGCAGAAAAGATAGGAAGCATGGCAGGGGCAAAGCCATGCACTTATATACTCAGGATGAATTAGATAATCATCCTAGGAACCTCCAACATGTTTTTAACAATGAGGATAGCAATGTGTAACAGTAAAAATATGCTTGGAATGCCTATCTTTCTGGTGTTTTAGATGTGTGCTGCTTCTAATGTAATTTCAGTTACTGCTTTCCTCTCTCTCTCTCTCTCTCTCTCTCTCTCTCTCTGTCTTTCTCTGTCAAGTAAATTGTTGTTTTATAAGTAAACAATAAAGTGTATTAAATCAGAGTATGAGACTAGGAAAATACCATAGGATTGACTGGCTACAATTTTGTATATACTTAGAGTTTTAAATGTGTAAATATGTGTAATTGCTTTTATCACATGCTATAGAGATTTATTAGAATATTAAAGATTGATGGAAATTATCAATTCAAGTCTAAGATGTTTGATACTCAGAAACACAGTGATGTTAAGCTCAAATACCCTATGTTATAGGGTAACAGTATCACTAAGCTTTTCTTCTGGTGGGTTAGCAATATAAGTTTACAGACCAAAAATTAGAGAAAAAGAAGAGCTACAAAGATAGGCAATATTTTGTCCCTAGCTCTTCTAGGTCAGTGAGGACTCAGGATATAAGAGACCCTGTTCTACAACATCCTGTAACTCGGTGGTTTCCCAAATTTTCTGTTCAAGGAGATTATTGGGCTACAGAGGAAAGGGACTGAAGATATATTGTGTGCCAAAAGAGAGTCACTTAGAGAAAAAACTTTCTCTCAGGTTTTCACAAAGTACAAACTCGTCAAGCAATGACCGTAACTCATTCAGATGGCTGCCACTGACAGTTCTACAAAGCACTGTACATGGCTCCAAAGTAAATCCTGAGGGGATTTCATTGATCTTGAGAGACACGACCATTACATGTTTTGTTATACAGGTCTTGCTTAAACTTGCCCTTAACCTCCCAGCAGAAAAGCTTAACCACAAGGAATAAAACAGAAAGCTAAATTAGAATGCTGAACTGTAAAAGGCTTAAATCAACAGCTTCCAACATTGCCAGTTTTACCAATAACCCACTGCGATTATCAAACATTGGATTATGTATACAACTACTTTCTCTTAGTTCAGTGAGAAGAAATCTGGTTGTACCAAAAATGATTTGAGAAGTTATAAATATACACTCTGTGCTCTGTGTAAATTATAGAGGACAAAAATATGCATTGTATTGAATACTGAAATGGAGTATTATCATGTTTCAAAAGTGTCACATTGTTCTACGTTGTTATTTCTTGTTAAAAGTAATAAAGATAAAAAAAAATAAAAAAAGATTTCCTTCCATTACAGTCCTGTCCCATTCCATTCCATAGCATTCCATGGCACAGGTTTCCTTTCTATTCCATTCAAATCTATTACATTTCTTTGTATTGCGTTGCGTTGCGTTCTATTCCAATTCCATTGCTATCCAACCAATTCCATCCCATTGCATGCCATTCTATAGTGCTGCATTCCTTTGTGTTCCGTTCTATTTCATTCCATTTCATTCAGGTAGATTCCATTCAATTCTCCGTCTTTTCCATTTTTAAAAAAAGAAAGAAAATCTTGTATTCCTGTTCAAATTTCAATTAAAAATGGTGAATTGGGCAACGTGCTCTGTCTTTCCTTCTGTCCCTCTCTAGGGAAGGAGTTTTCTTTCTCTCTGATAATTATATTCTGTTCTTAAAGGAGGAAGAAAGAAATCCAGCTCACACTCCTTTTATGTGAGGAAAGAAAATTTAAATTGTGTTTATCAAATACTAACCTGGCCCTCTCTACACTTTTGGCCATATGATGTACATAACAATCCTCTTTGCAAATGGTAAGATTAAAATTAAGATTCACCTACATGAATGCTGTATAAGCAAAGACATCATTAAGAGTTGCATTTTCTACTCTTTTGACAATATTTATACCTATGAACTGAGAATATAATTTCCCATTTAAAATAGGAACCTGGCTTTCAGATACAGTGAAAGATAGACCATTCTTAAGTTGTTTGTGTGTATGTGTGTGTGTGTGTGTGTGTGTGTGTGTGTGTGTGTATGTATGTATGTATGTATGTATGTTTGTGTGTTCCACGCAAGTGTTTTGAAATGGGCATTACCAGAAACAACAAGGAGAAGCAACAGTAACGTTATAGCATCAGGGATCAGGAAGTCGTCGATCCTGAGCTCCTCACCTCCACAGTCTTCGTGAATGAGGCTAAGTCTTCTGGGAATTAGATTGATGTTGAAATAGTTTGTTTAATAAAGACGACTGGATATTGAGCCCCCCAGGGACAAAGAGAATATAGAAGGCACTCAGTGAAAACAATACAAAATGACACTGCTCCAGTCAAGGAGAAAGACCTGAGCTTCCTCTGAGAAATGTTCCTTCCTGACAAGCATACCACTGGCCCCTTTATTCTATGTGCATTTCTTGAAGACACATTGTCCATCTTCAGTTTTCAGGTAAGGTGTTCGATATCATTCATTATGAAACCAAATGGAGAGCACACATTTCATTAGAATTACAGAAGTGATTGTAGGTGTTTTATTTAATTTCACATGAGGAAGGAAAAGGGGATTACATGAATAAGGGGAAGAAAATTCACCCTGGCTCTGCTATTAACTCCACCTTCACCCACAGTGGTTTATTAGATAGCATGAACAGGTATAAAAGTATAGTTAATGTTAAATTATAAAACATTTATTAGGCTAGTTATGATTATCTTTAAAGTAGTTACTCTCCTATAACCTTGTTTTGAGATTCTGTCTCATTATTTTTATTGTTTTTTTCTCTTTCAAATAAAGAAAGGAATGTCAAAGGTTAAAATTTTGAGATGATTCAGAGTATCAAAGAAACCAGAGAGTGCAGGTAAAATCACGCTCGAAATAAGACTAAGAACTGCTGCTGAAGGAGGCAAGAACAACAACTGTGCTTCAAGTTAGGAGGGTATTTGCATGGTGATGACTGGGAAGGTATTGATTATCATAATCTTTAAAAAGCAATCAGTCAGAAGGGCAAAGCGTAAGGAAGAAGAGGAAATAAGAAAAGATAGGCAATACGCAGCAACCTAATAACCTCAAGAGTTACTCTAGTTTTTCTTCGGAGCATAGAAAACATTTGCCTTTTCAAGAACTGTTAATATATGCCACAGTCATGAGCAGATGAGTAGAGATTAAAAATATCAACAAGGAAAATTGGGACAGGAGAATTAGGGAATTAGGAGAGAGAGAGAGAGAGAGAGAGAGAGAGAGAGAGAGAGAGAGAGAGAGAGAGAGAGAGAGAAATATGCAAGTGCAAAGACCCACCCAAGTTTGATCCCTGGAACCACGTGCTTCCCTGGGATTGAAACTCTAGAGTAGCAAATGCCTGTAATTCCAGCAATGGGGAGGTTGAGATAGGAGGATCACTATGAGTCTTCACTGTGTAGCAAGACCAGTATAAAGAAGTAAATTTTTTTTTGGGGGGGCCTGGCAGGATGGCTCAGTGGTCTAAAGCGACTGCTTAGGAAAGCTTAGGCGCCTGCAGGGACTGTGGTTCTATCCCTGGCACCACATGCTGCGCTAGCCCTGCCCTCAGGGCAGGCTGAGCTGGCCATAAAAATAAATAAATAAATAAGCAAACAAACAAAAGTTCTGAAACAAGAAAAATAAAATAAAATAAATAAAATTCTTTTAAAAAAAAGAAAGAAAGAAATTTGAGCACCATTATATGTATATCATATCACTCCCAAATGTGATTGTAAAAGGCAAGCGCCAGAAGCACACATTAACCAAAAGGGAAAAATTTATTATCACTGAATTTGTGTAAGACTCGACATGTCTGTATAAATACTGTTTTTGTTTTACTAGTCTAATGCTATCCCTATTAATGTATAATACATTCACGTGAACATTTACATTTTCTTTGATATAATAACTGATTGAAAATAATTTCAGATTTATTGTAATTTGATTTTTGCATTACTGATAAATAGGAGCAATGGGGAGCACGTGATTGCTTAGAACAATGATAAAAATGCTTCAGAATGTTTGCCTTAACAAGAAGAAATTAGGTTTTCACAAATGTAACGGCAAAATTGCAAAGGTTATGGTGTCCCCAGCCTGCCCAATACATGCTCATGTCATATTGTCTCCACAGTATATTTTATAAACAATTTTATAGCTTCTTTGGACTAATACTGACCATACATGGAAGCTGGGAACCAAACAGGAGCGCAATTCTAGCACTGGGTAGATTGAGACAGGAGGATCACGTTAAGCCTGCACTGTATAGCAAGACCTTTACCAAAGAAGTACCTTTCTTAAAAAAGAAATTAATTCCATGACTATAAAATGCATGTACTAGTTCCACATACTAACCAAAAAGGGCAAAATTTAATCGTCACTCTGGTTTTGTAAGAACTCGCACACGTACATAAACACTATCTTTCTTTTTTTTTTTTCTTGAGACAGGGTCTCGCCATGCAGTTGAGGCTGGCCTTGAGCTCACTTTTGTAGACCAGGCTGGTCTTGAACTCATACCAATCCTCCTGCCTCAGCCTCCTAAGTGCTGGGATTATAGGCGTGTGCCACCACGCCTGGTTTATCTTTCTTTACTAGTCTAATATGGAATATAATAATATACAATAGACTCACAGAAAACCTCTACACTTTTCCTCATATAATAACGGATGCAAAATGATTTCCCATGTGTTGTGCATTGATTCTTGAATCAGTTGTGAACAGGAAGGATGGGGGTTGTGTCAGTGCTTAGAACTGCCATAAAAGTGCTGCAGAGTGTTTGCCTTAACAGGAGAAAATTAGCTTTTCACAATTGAAAAGGCACAATTTCAGACTAGAGAGTCCCCTGCATGCCTGATACGTGTTCATGCCATACTACCTCTACAATATATTTTGTAAACATTTTTGCAGCTTCTTTGGAATAATATCAACTACACATGGAAGCTGGCAACCACACAGCAGTGTTACGATTCCTTCTTCTTGGTCTGACTGAGGACCCAGAGCTGCAGCCCCTCATCTTCAGCCTCTTCCTGTCCATGTACCTGGTCACCATCTTGGGGAACCTGCTCCTCATCCTGGCCGTCAGCTCGGACGCCCACCTCCACACCCCCATGTACTTCTTCCTCGTTAGCCTGTCCCTTGCAGACGTTGGCCTAACCTCAAGCACAATCCCAAAGATGCTGGTGAACATCCAGGCACAAGACCAGGGCATCTCCTACCCAGGATGCATTGCCCAGGTCTGCCTGGTTTTGATTTTCAGTGGTTTTGAAACTTGTCTCCTTGCAGTGATGGCCTATGACCGCTATGTGGCCGTCTGCTACCCACTTCGGTACACTGTCATCATGAACACATGCGTGTGTGTCACCCTGACTCTCCTCTCCCTGTCCGTCAGCATCATGGATGGGCTTCTCCACAGTCTAATGCTCCTAAGACTGTCCTTCTATGCAGAGCTGAGAATCCCACACTTCTTCTGTGAACTCGCTCAGATTGTCAGGTTTGCCTGTTCTGATACTCTCATTGATCACATAGTAATCTACTTGGCGGCTTGCCTTTTTGGGGGTGTTCCTGTGTTTGGAATCGTGTTTTCTTACACTCACATTGTGTCCTCAACCTTGAGAATATCATCATCTGAAGGAAGATATAAAAGCTTTTCTACGTGTGGGTCTCATCTGTCCGTTGTCACTTTGTTCTATGGGACTGGTTTCGGGGTGTACATCAGCTCTGCAGTGACTGACTCACCCAGAAAAATGGCAGTAGCTTCAGTGATGTATACTGTGGTTCCTCAAATGCTGAACCCATTTATCTACAGTCTGAGGAACAGGGCCATGAAGGAAGCCTTGAGAAAACTCCTTCGTAGGAAAGCTTCGCTTATCTAATTTGTATTTGCTTTGTACTTCAGGGTCCATGGTGAGCCAAGCCACAGTGACCAGATTCCAGGTGAGATAGGATTCCTAACCTGTCTGTCTATAAATGCTTTAGAAATGAGGAAATAGCATAATAATCAGGTGCATTTTTCAACATGGGTTAATTTCAGGGTTTGAGTGTTTTTTAGCTCTGCAGTGTGATATTTGAAATAGTTCCCTTTTCTGACCACAGACTTTTTATTAGTGTTTGTATGGAGCACATAATAAAGACATTCGTCTTGGTAAATTGAGCCATAAGCACATTACATTTTTATTTATTTATATTAGTGTTTTTATTTTTAATTTAATTTCATATATTTCATAGAGGGTCTCATTCCAGAGCCTGGACTCATAGTAATATAGTAATCCTCTCGCTTTCAGCCTTCCTTGTAGTGGGATTACAGGCTGATAACCCCACCAGACTCAGAGCGCCCTGGGTGTGGGGTTGTGGTGGCATGGAGAACTGGGGATTCAACCCTGGCCCCAGCACTACCCAAAGTAACTGTTTATTTCTCTGAGCTCTCTTCCTTGCCTATTACGTTACATTTTAAACATTTTGACTCACCTTCATGTTTTTTCCAGAATAACTTTCACATCTCCATAAACCTCACTTCGTTGTCTTGTTTCATTTATGCATTATACACTGTAAAATACTTTGGGCCGCTTAAACTACAGAGAGTGCAGTATTAAAGTTCTGCTTCTCTTGTAGCATTATGCTGTTAGTAGCCATTTTCATCCAGATGACTCAAGATTGTACTTTTAAGTTCAGCACTGAAGCATTTCTTCTCAGTTTCCAGAGAAGCAGAGCATGAAGTCTAGATTATTGCTTTGGCCTTGGCTTTTTGGCTCATAAAGAGCTAAGTTGGTGAATTAGAGTCTGTCGAAGGTGAAGTCTAAGAAAACTTCTGGTTATGTCTTTTTTTTTTTTTCAATTCACTTAGACTTAATCATAGGAGGCAAAGCTAAGTGGACAGCCTATAATAGAGAAGAATTACTTGTCAGTGCCTTGTGCAAACTCAGCTGGGACGGAGAGGGACTGGGGCTGCCCTTCCACCTGATTCCTTCCAAACAAAGACATCGACAGTGTTCCTGGCACACTGGCCAAGAAGAAAGGGAGACCGCAGGGCTGTGTGCTCCAGTTGCCTTGCCCCCATTCAGTCCTTGCCGGCATCAGGAGCCCCACCTAACCAGCTCTGATCTTCACCCCCCTTTTTGTGGCCTGACACGAAGCCGTCAATCCTCAACAGCAAAACTGCCATCTCCACTGCTGTCTTGTATGTTTGCAGCTTCACAGGCAAAGGCTCTTATATGCTCAGTTCCTTCATGCCCACCAAAACCCCTATTTCCCCATTTATACCCAGGTCTCACAGCCTTCCTGTGTGTGTATAGCCCAAAGAGACGTCAACAGGCATATGGTACTGGCTCCACAGTTGTGGATGAGTGTGTGAGGGATGACCTCCCTAAGCTGAGGTACTGCCCTGTAGGGCCACTGCTCCACACCAGGCGTGGCCTTGGACTTTTCTGTCAAGGCATGGGCTACAGCCATCTCAGAGGCTCACCTTCTGGTACTAGCAAGGAAATTTCTTGGAAGTAGAGTGCCACCTCCAGGCTGCCGTGCAAGTGTGCCGCAATGTGTTCCTGGCGACCTTCATCTCCAGAATGGCTTCCACATGGAAATACATGTGGGGCTCTAACTGCATGCTATGGTCAATTTAACTGCGACGTACAGGACCGCATAGTTACCTTGGGAAGCAACTACTGAGGTATGTGAAGGACACCTCTATGTTTAGGAGGCCAAAATGGTATCCATGATATTCAGTGCCATTGTCTTTAGAACTGTAATAACTGAGTAATATTAGTGGTTTGATGTCATTATGAGATACATGAAATTCATCACTGAAAATGACTTTTAGCTTTAAAATATTAGTTATGCCATGAATGTGATTAAACAATGAAGATAGTTCCCTTGAGTTCACGGACTTCCTAGGCAAGGGAAACACTGAAACAGCAATCTATTTGCTTGCCCTAAAGTGGTCTCATAATGACATCACACTGCTGTTTCACATACCAGGAACTGGCAGATTATGCGGTTGTCAACTCTAGAAATGATTACTGAGCCAACAGTTTGAAAGTGGTCTGTGGTCTGACTTGACAAATATATTTTCCCTTGGGGAACCTGATTGCGTCTTAGTTACTTTTTACTCATTGCTGGGACAAATATCCAGCACTCGCAGTGAAGGAAGCAAAGGCTTATTTAGTTCACAGATACTGGAGGTTCTAGTCCATATTCAGCTGGCCCCAGGCTGAGTGGAACAGGGCAGAGAACATCCAGTTCATGTCAGTGGAACAGCAACAGCCGTGACAGAGGCAATTGACCAACCAGGGCAGCAGACAGCAACAGCTTAAGTCTGTCCCTTAATTAGCTATCGCCATTAGACAAGAAAGAGAAATAAAAAGAATAAGAATAGGTAAAGAAGAAGTAAAAGTATCACTATTTGCAGATGACATGATAATCTACTTGGAAGACACAAAGAAGCTCCTAGAACTAATGCAGAAATGCAGTAGCACGGCAGGTTGAAAAGTCAAAACACAAAAGTCAATAGCATTCCTCTACACAGATAACCACACCGAGAGAGAAATTAGAGAAGCAGTAACTTTTATGATAGCACCAAAGAAAATGATAGGATTAGGAAATAACCTAAGTAAGGAAGTGAAAGACCTTTTCAATTAAAACTACAGCACTCTGAAAAAAGAGAACCCAGAAGATTTCAAAAAATGGAAAGATAGTCCCTGCTCCTGAATAGGAAGAACCAACACTGTGAAGATGGCCATACACCCTAAGCTGTTATACACATTCAAAGCAATTACTATCCAAATACCATAAACATACCTCACAGACCTGGAGAAGTCATTCCTAAAATTTATTTGGAACGAAAAAGGACCCAGAATTGCAAAGACAATTCTGCGCAACAAAGGTATGGCAGGAGGCATGATAATTCCTGACCTAAAGTTATACTACAAAGCTAGAGTAATGAAATCAGCACGGTATTGACAAAAAATAGGCCTGAGAATCGATGGAATAGATTAGAAGATGCAGAAGTAAATACAAACACACTCAGCCTCCTTATTGTAGACAAAGGGCCAAACATGCCGAATGGAAGAAAGATAGGCTCCTTAACAAATGGTGCTCAAAAAACTGGCTCTCTGCATGCTGAAAACTGAAACTTGACCAGGTCTATCACCATGCACTAAACTAAAGTCAAAATGCATTGTAGATCTAAATATTAAAAGAGAAACTGTCCCGGCCTGCGGGACGTTCAACGGGTTCGTACCTGGGGGAGAAGTGGGGATTGACAAAGATAGGGCAGGAGACGCAAAGAATGAGGACAAGTCAAAAGGTCTGATCAAGTCCTGCTTATTGAGGAAGTGTGAGCGGTTTATATAGACAGGAGGCAGGGATGACGCAGGAAGAGGAAGCTGCCCTGCCGTGCTCCTCGCTCATTGGCCCGTCAGTGATGATTGACAGGTTCCCTTGGGACATGTCTCTCTGCAAGCACCTCTGGGCGTGGCTTCCCACATCTCCCCCTTTTTCTTCTTATAAGAAGAATGGACCGATATTCCTGAGGGAACAGTGCCTGTCTTAGGTCGAGGACA